>CALNXK010000034.1:395000-622500 GCA_942486035.1 Porites lobata
ATAGATGATATTATTATTATTATTATTATTTTTACAGTTAATTGTTGTTATTATTTTTTTCACTTGTTTTTGTTGTATTTGTTTCACTTACTCTAAGACTCAGCTTATTCTAGTTAAGTTAGCTAGTTTAGGTTTTAAGCTATCTATTAAATTTCGGATGGACTTACCACCTAGTTCTGAGGTTTTCCTGCAACACAGGCATAAAAGAAAGTATTTTGGGCAAACTCTTTTCCAGGTTCTCTCCTTTCTGCAGGGGAGAGTCTGGGAACCCAAACCAAACGGAAGGTAAATTTAAGGGCCTCCTTATGTTTTTCAAATTTATGTATGAAAACACAACTTTTTAAAGAATATGGAATATCGGATGTTTATTAATTTATTATTTTAAACATTGCTGGAAGATATTGATATTTACTTTTATCGCCCAAGAACGGTTCCTTCTAGTTAGCTTTTCAATAGGTAAACTGTTTCAAATGTCATTAGACAAATAGGTAGGTTTTATGAAGACAGCCAAAGCAAGTTGTTAATTTTAGTGTAATAATGTAGAGTATAGTTTATATTAGTTTAAAAAAAAAACCCTGACAGTCATCAGCCAGTAAAGGATTGGTATCCCTTGGTGCTGCTAGCTTTTGCGTACGTCAACGTAGCCTTCAAACTGTTCCATTTTACTGATTCTGAAGTAGCTTAATAACCATAATTCAACATTTTTTGTGTTATAGATTTATTGCTAATTTTGACGATTCGAGTAAATAGACTTTGTGTCACTTCTGCTTTAAAGCGCAAAAAAATAGATAAGATTTGTCGTGAACAAAGGGTATTCTGTTTCTCAGAGCTTGGCGTTTCTTTTGGTCAAGTGGTCCTTTCTTATCTCGTTGGGAAAAAAGCTGGGGCCATTGGCGTCTGCATTGTTCTATAAAAGCACCATAGCATAGCTGCGCATACAGTCGCCTCTCGGCACTAACTACGATTTGGAAAAAAACGAGCTTAAACGCCTGGCGGTGGGGATTGATGAGAGGGGAGTGTATTTGCAGGCCACAGGCGGTACTATCGGGGGGAAAATAGGGCGCATGGCATCATGGGTAGGGTGGGAGACATGCCACCGCAGACCGCGGAAGAGAAAAAACAGACACTTGGAGACTGGGCGGATCATAGAATTGAAAGAATCCAGAATTAAATCAAATCACGTGTGCTTCGTATGGCAAACGACGCATCTTTTTGTGTTATCGTAATTTAACATACATAGGAACAATTGTGAGTATTTTTGGTAAAATTTCATTCTTTCGCCACATCTTTCCTATCATCTGCCTTTGAGTCTTATTTTTGCTGCGCAGATTCACAGTTGAGCAGTAGGCTTTAATTGGACGCTTAGGGAGGGTTGGGTCTGGACACCCGCTTAGGGAGGGTTGGGTCAGTCAGTTCCTGTACAAGATTATAAGCCCCCCAGCTTTTGCTTTATTGTGACGTTTGAAGCCTTGTTAAGAACCAGTAAATGCAACACATATTTTCTCACCTGTAAACAAAATATACATTTTCCAGTTTGTTTAAGCCCCTCGGATATAAGTCCCCTCCCCCTCCCCGAAGTTGTATAAGCTGAGGGTCTTATAAGGGTTTACGGTTTCAGTTCAATTTGGGGTGACTGCCTTAGGGCTTATTTGACCTTCTAGAAACAAAACAAAAAACGAGTTTTGTGACCTAACCTTCCTGTTTGAACCGGTTTTCGGCTCAATTAGTATGAAACACTACAAAAGAAATTTTCAATCTCCTGCTAATATTGGGTCACCCTCGTACCCAGCGTCTTCGTTCCCCTTGACCAGTTTGGAAGTACCTACCGCTACCCAGCGAGTCGTCCAATCTTGACCCCAGTGCTTACGCCTCTGATTCCACGCGTAAGCTCTGGGAAACTATGCGCCCGCGTAGCCAAAATCTGGCAATTTGGGCCGCACAGTGCATACTCTTTTATCCAACCAAACTTTTTGCTTCCTCCAACATCTACTTCATCGCGAAGTTTCGTGCTCCTGCGGAATTAGAACTGAAGAAACAGAGCCCTAGAAGAATTCTCTGGTACCCAAGGCTCTTGTGGTAGCTACAAGCTACAGAGAAAATACCGTTAAACGTTCACAGATTTGACAGTTGAAATTTGCATATGTCTGACAGTTGATTAAATATTTGCGTGGACTACTTCACATGCTTCAGCACGGTTGGATCACTTAGGGTAGGAAGGAAGAGGACCTTTTTTGTTTTGCCTAAATTTCCGTCGGGACGTAAGTCAAACTCTTCAGCTCCACCTCTACAGGTGAATACACTTATTCTTGACTGCTTTTGATCCTGTCTGACCAAAGCCCACTTGCACGTACAGGACTTCGTTTGTCCGCGTGAAGCCAGGAAACCAGGAGGCGAGGAAGGAGATCCCTAGGGATCTATTCCATTATCCAAAATTTTTTCTTCCCGTCCCACTCGGTTTCACTGGTAAAGGTTGTTTTGTCATTTACAAAAGTTAAGCAAAATCCGGTAGAAAAGTGAATAGGGCACTGCTTTTCGTGTCGTTTCGGTTTAAAAATGTACGGGAGCAACAGACCATTTGAAAAGGTAGTCCTGTCTTTTCCAATCGGAATGTTCCAAACAGAAATCAGCGTTTTATTTGTTAACCCATTTTTAAAATACCAGTTTCAGGCTTTCGGTCGCGGATTGCCCGCAACTGGTAAACACGATTCCTGAATAAAATCAGGAACCCATAAAATTTACCGTTGCTGAATTTCTCTTATCACTTGCCCAAACTATAATCCGACTAGTTTAATTGCACATGTAAATGGTAAACAACTCAAGATTCAGGGGCACCCAACGAGAAATATAGTTCAAAACCACTTAAACATAGCATTGTTAAACGTACTTAGTATTTAAACGGTAGATATAGGCATATTTTTATGCCTTAAAAATTTTTCATCTGTTCGGATTTCCTAGCTGGAAGTCTAGTGATCCGAAAATTATAGGGATCAAAACTTACCTTTTCGAAAATTTCAGCCAGAAAAAAGGCTCCCGAAAATTCTAGGTGACCTTTTTAGGGTAAAAATCCCGTTAAAAGTGGGCAATTGTACCATTTTTTAGATGTTCGAAAATCCTATAGGAGAGGCAGGCAAGCAAGAAATTTTACAACCGAAATGTTCCGAAAATTTTAGATCTCAAATCGTCATCCGAACAGATATTTTCCGAAAATTGACGTTGGGTGCCCCTGAAGATTTTGGTCGAAACGTAGATGGAGGAGTTTGGTACAACTGAGAATTTTCTACAATTCTAAATTCCACTTGCTAGAAGAGCTTGCCTTTAAAGATGAACTGTATTCCAAAAGCAAAGATTTTTCCTGAGATCTAATATTCTGAGACGAAGTAATATAAACACACCCTTTTATACATTACCATTCCATTCTTTATTATTAATACTATTTTCTAAATACAGCTACACAAAAACGTTTATCCTAATAAATATTCATTCTGAAAAAGACCGTCAACATTTTTTTAAGTACGATTCTTGCACAACAAAACAATAATTTTAAATCTCATATTTGTCCCTTCTTTGCATTGAAAACTTACAAAATAACAGTAGATGGAAGTATATTGTCTTTGAAAATTAAGAATTGTTGTATAGAACTTGTTCTGATGTTACAATGATAGTCACATAAATTTATCCCTCCTTCACAAAGAGGACGAAATAACAATTTATACATCTCAGCAAATCTTAATTAAAATGCATTTTGGCGCAATTATTTTGATCCCTCTCTAACACTGAATATCACAAAATAACGATGCAGATAAGATTTTTAAAGAAATTATTAGAAAGCTTGTAATCCCTCTCTTTCGTGGAAATATACTACAAAATATTACTGCCCGCTAGTTTTTTCGAGTAGATTTAAAATGAAAGTTGTATCGATCCCTTTCTTACATCAGAACAGTACATTCAAATTAATTTTTCAGTTCTATATAAATTATTATAGAAGATTTGTTAGAATTAGTTACCTTATATCTTGAATTGCAAAAGAAATTACATTCAAATTTTCTGAAGAAATATTGTAGTAAAAGTTACATTAATGAAAAAAAAAAAGATTTGCATTTATCGCCCTTTTAAGGATTTACTCTCAAAAAAAGATATATCCCTTTCTCAACCAGAATATCGCAAAAAAAAAGGAGTGCGTAAAATTCTTTCGAAACAAATCTAAATAGGAACTGTAGTAACTGTAATAAGGATTGTAACGGTGAACGGCAATTAAAAGTTAGCTTTGAGAAAATTATAAGAAAAAAGACAGAAGGTACCGAAACCAACACTTGATTGGCTACTTCCGAACTTCGAGTTCTGTTTGCATTGTAGGCGTCTTTCATGGTTGGTCGTGGTTTTTGACCGTCAAATACTCAAATAACCAACAGCTTTATATCTGGATGCTATATAATCATCATGCAGGGATTGTCTTGATTGCTTTGATTTTTGGAGGTCCATCAAGACAAACCCGACCCGTTATATGAGAACCAGCCTATAATTATATACTGTATACATACTCCAGTTTTGATTAAGCCGGGCTGACTGAGATGGCCCCAATCGTCAGGATCCAGCGTCCCGCAACGCCCAGAAGTGTTCCGTCCCATGTGACCATCTCGACTGTCTGAACATATTCTAATAAGACGGGGGGGATCGAGACCATCCAGACGATTATGTCAAGCCAGGCTTAACTAGAAATAAATCAATCTCAATGGCTTTTATTTCCAGATTTCAATTTTACTTTTACGACCCGTTAGATGTCATTGATCTTGTTCTCATGGCCTATAATGCTGGGGTAATTAATCATACACCGTTATATGATGGGAAAAACATTCTTGCCCAAACCAAATCACCGATACCCCTCCCCCAGCCCCCTCAATAGTCAAATGGTATTAACCCCTAAATAATATGTCTAACACATTTATATCATAAGAAAAAATGAAAGTAAAGGGATATATATTGACGGTAACAAGCATAGAACAGATACTACAAGCGATACTATAACCACTTGTGTTATCAAATAAATGGACGTAAATTTAAAGAAATTAAAATCAAAAAATGTTTAAAAGACCGCCGGTTTTTAAGGTAAAATACGGATGCAAGAAAGGGATACTTGAAATGGAAAGTAATAAGGGTTAAATAGAACTGATCTAGAATTGATTATTATAGAATAAAAACTTGTCTATCAGAAATCCATAAAAAAGGGAAAAAAAACAATTATCCCACAGAGGGTTAAGACTGATTAAGAGATCGATACTAGCTAGTTAGAGAGGGATATTTCAAAGCAAAATATAGAGGGATAAATAGAACAAAGTTATAGAACTATAAAAGAACTTTGCTCTTGACAAATACTTTGAGAATTTTTGAACATACCCATCCCATGAAAATGTTCTTTCTCTTTTTCTTGTTCTTGGTGGGTCGATGTTGGATCATGTCTTCGTTGCAGTGTTCTTGTTGTTTCTGCTGTTGTTCTTGATTGAAAGGTCCTTGCTCCTCTATTTCATTGAACTGATCTTTATTGCTTACATCTTCTGAATCCAATACATCATCGTTCTCTACCTTTTCCACCACCGAACTTAAGCTACCCACTTTCTTTAAATCCAAATTGTGATTGTGCTCTTCCGCACCGAACACAATACCCAAATCAGATTCTTCTGGATCACATTTTTGACCGACCTCTTCTCTACAATGAAGCAACTGCAAGTTAGGAACATCCTTTGAATCAAATTTCCTATCATTATAATCTTCCTCTTTCGCAAAGTACATTTCCTCGTCGTCTTCGGTGATCTCATCGGAATGATGTTCTTGTTCTTCTTCCTCACTCTGCTCGTCTGACCCATAATAAGATTCGCTTTCTCCATTTTCACTTTCGCCATATGGGGTGATCATCGGGAGATCATCATCAGACTGGTCATGTTCTTCTTCCTCATCAGGCTCACCCTCTTGACCAAATTCAGCTTTCGATGTGCTTTCATCACTGCAATCTGATTTCGAATCGGACTCGCTTCCTTCATAATCACTTTCACTCAATGAAGAGATCTCATCGATAGAATGGTCTTGTTTTCCTCCCTCACTGTCCTCATCTTCGTCATCTGATTCATTATAAGATTCTCTTTCGTCATCGTCACTTTCGCTGATTGAGGTGATCAACCTCGGTAGTTCATCATCAGACTGGTCATGTTCTTCTTCCTCGTCAGTCTCAACTTCGTGATGTAATGCAGCATTAGATTTACTTTCATCACTGCAATCTGATTTCGAATCGAATTCGCTTTCTTCATCACCACTGAAACTGAATGGGAAGATCTTATTGATAGAATGGTCTTGTTCTTCTCCCTCACCGCGATCATCCTCGTCATCGGATTCGTTTTCTTCATCACCACTGAAACTGAATGGGAAGGTCTTATTGATAGAATGGTCTTGTTCTTCTCCCTCACCACGATCATCTTCGTCATCGGATTCGTTTTCTTCATCACCACTGAAACTGAATGGGTAGATCTTATTGATAGAATGGTCTTGTTCTTCTCCCTCACTGCGATCATCTTCGTCATCTGCCTCGCTGTCTTCATCTTCACTTTCGCTGAATGGGGAAATACTGGACACGCAGGTGTCGTAGTCATACTGTATTTTCGCCGCTGTGGGTTCGCCGATTGTCTCAAGCGCTCTGACAAATTTCTCAAAGTTGTACCTCACAAGAATCTTCATCTGTTTCTTGTTGGAAAGAATGGCATTGTGATGCCAGCACTCTACCGCATTCTCATAGTATTTAAACTTGTAAGCATCAGGGAGACGAAAGGGAGTGCCCTTGTATGTAGTATAGTACTCTTTATCTCGCAGATAGAATTGAAAAGGTGGCACCAACTCTGCCAGGATAGATTCCTTGTAAGCGACGTAGCGTCCACAATAGCAGATATAAAGAGTCTTGGTGACTCGAACGCCCCATGTCATTTCCTGACGAATTTTTCTGATTTTGATATATTTTTCTGCTGTGCGCCTTCGCTCAGCAATCTGTACAATTTCTCCGTATTTTTCATTTTCTGTTTCGATAAGATTACCAAATTCACTCAATTCCCACTCGGACCTGTCGTACGCCATGTTTTGGATCTCTTTCTGAAATGAATGAACTTGTTTTCCTTTGTTTTGTCACTTCATTCGAAATGGCGTCAGAAAGACTCCACGATTGCTTTTAATGGAAGCACGCGCATAAATCCTTCCCAGTATACAAACAAATTAACCTTCTTGTGAAACTACAACGTTTGACATTACTCTGGTATCATATGAAAAGTGAAATCCTGAATAAAATCTCGCAAAAAAAAAAGCACCAATTCTGAAAAACATACAGTTCCCGAGAGTAAGGAATAGCGCGTGCCGCATGGCTACCATGCGCGTGCTTCAGTGACAGTTGGAATTTTTTCGTGTTTTCATCTGCGGGATGACGTGTGCTTCGCTTTCTTGGTATTTCAAAGAGAGAACTATGTCATTTTGAATAAAAGTTTCTTTTTAGTCGATCTGACAAGTTAAGGTAACAAAATTTGGGGCAAATTATCGTCTTCATTTTCAAATTAATTAATTTGAACCAATCAGATAGATACAAGAACAAAACCAAGACAAGGTCCATTCGATATAAGTTGAGACTTATGGCAGGGCTTTTATATCTTAAGTTAACATTACTCTTTACGAACGAAAAATATGTTTCCTTGGTAAGAAACTCTCCTGCGGCAACGAAAGTTTCAAAGGGAAAAACGCCATGAGTCAATAGGGGGTTTAAGCAACTACGCAGGTGTCGGCAGCAAAAATGCGGTCTTCAGTTTTAAAAACGTTTTCGTAATTGTTCCACTCCCTTTCGCTTTGATTTATCAAATTCAGGGAAGAGGCAAATTTTCTCAGAACAGAATACTGAACAAGCGCATTTACATTTAAAAAATTGAAATGCCATGAGATGCCAACGAGGAAATTTGACCTCGTAGTCGTTTAGTGAGGGAAGAGAGGAAAAGAGGTTTGATATGCATTGTTGTTGTACTTATTAAATCCTATTTTTGCTTTCTTTCCCGTTGACGTCGTGGTTTCTTAAAAGCATTGTTAAGACTTAGCAATTGTATGAAAGACTCACCACGCCATCGGTCTGCGAATCTCCACTCGGATAAACAACTCCAGGACAATCAATTAAATATATTCGTCTCATTAAAGTAACATACTGCCACACCTGTATTGAGCATAAAATACCGCGAAAAAGTTCACTGAAGCAAATCAACCAGAATCAAAAGAAAAGCTATGACGTGACACCTTAACTGGAATATGCTTCGACAGACAGAATTTGGCTCAATCAGCAGACGCGCTGTTCGAGAAACGAGCCCGCGCTCTTCCCCGTTCCCCGTTTACTAACAGCACATTTGTTCAAAAGAGTTAGCAAAAATGTTCCGCCAAACTGACCATTCACTCGAAAATTCTTTGACGGTACTTTCACATGTTACCAGACCATTTTACAGTTGTGGACTTAGTACCCTGGCCTTCGAGTGAATGTGAGGCTGAGGTTCACCTTGTTTTGATACAAACCTCCTTTGCTTTGTTATGGAAATTGTCCTTGAAAAATATTAGTTAGCATAAGAAAAACTTCATTTACATAACAAAGCAAGAAGGTTTGTATAAATACAAGGTCAACTCCAGCCCCCCTTCCATCCATAAATGGCCGATTCAACTACATCAGACCAAAAAGCAATTTAAATAAATTTTCCCATGAACGAGGCTAAATATACATCATCATGCTAACAAAGTTTTAATCTATTAGTTTAGTTCGTTTGGAGATCGACGGTTGTCCCAGAGACGATCTTCAGATGTTCTAATATTCATCTGAAGTAGACGCAGAGAACGTCAGCGGACGACCTAAACTCATTCAGACGAACTTAACTGAACCAGATGTCGAACTTTCATGAACTTTTAAGTTCTAAGAGCAAACAAGAAACGCGAGACTTTTAAGTTGGCTCATGAAATTAGTGAGTTAAAACTCACTAAGTTTGGTTCGTCTCATGAAAAGTTCTACTTATGGCCTTGGCCTAAGATACTTTGTAAGATTCCTACTTTTCGTTATACGACAATAAAAGTGACAAACCTTAGCAAATTGCCTGAGAAGGTTTATTAAAGCTCCTTTGTTAAATGGGTTTGTTACACTTGCATTTAACGCGACAGATAGGTATTCTGCAGACAAAACTGTCACCCATAGTTTGCTATAAAGATAAGAGAAAAGAAAAATATATTACCCTTGCAAAACATTCTCATACGTAGTCCCCAGTGTGTGGTGGTCTGTCTCTCTATTTGAGGGAGGGGGGGACTGTTAAGGGCCTGCACAGTGGCGCAACGTGCTGTTGCGGTGAATAGTGAAATTAGCAGTGTAATTTTGGTCAAAATATATTAATTTTTTTTGTGTGGGTACTGCCAGGAAAATGGCAATCGTGGGAGTAAGTGAAGACCGTTGCGGCTAACTGAGATAAGTGGAGGGCCAGGATCTTCTGTCGCACTTTGTAATATTAATCGTCGCACTTTGCAATACCTATCGCACTTTGTAATATTATTTGTTACACTTTGTAATAAAAAACTGTCGCACTTTGTAATAGAAAAGCTGTTGCACTTTGTAATAAATAATAATAATATGGTCGGAGGACAAGTAAATAAAACCCCGGAATAATAAGTTGTTGATTATCACTCAGAGGCGCCCTGGGCGGCCGACAAGGGACCTGCCCATATTACATGGAAAAAAAATTGCTGCAGATTTATCGAATGGTTCATAGTTGATCTGCTTTTTCCACCCTGTCTCTAAACTGAGTTGCCTGATACGGTAGTGGTCAAAAAGGAGTTTACGCAACAACGAGGCGGGCGACGGCTACGAAAACGTCTCTTAAAAAGTAAATTTGCGCTGCCTCAAACTTTATCGCGCTTATTCCATCTCGTTTAATTCGTCAAATGTTGGCAATTCTTTTTGGAGTTGAATTCTAAAGGACTACAACAAAGTTCTGGAAAAGAAAAGAAAGTTGTTGTCTTTGTTCCCGTCCTCGACAAAACGTAAAGCAGTTTCACGTTGTAGTCGTGCAACGACTGGCCTAGAAATGTACAAAAAAGCGTGATGCACGTGCAAAGTTGTTGTTGTCCTTTGTCGTTCTCGTTACCGTCGTGGTCATCGTTGCGTTGACGTCACGTGCGTCCTAGCCTGAGTATCAGGCCTTCCTAAGGGGATAGGGGAGGGGAGATTTTTGATGGCGTCCTTACAGCTAGGACAAATGCAAGGGTCTGGGCACCAGAAAAGCGTCAAACATGGCGGACTTATTCTTGGTCGCGGACGATGGCGGACAGTTGGAATTAACTTTGTAAAGGTGTCCTCCCACGGAGGTTTCACTCTTTTCTTCTATTCTGTAAGAAAATCGTCTCTTTTATGGCTAGTGACCTCACACATCAAGGATGAGCAGTTCCATTAGTAAGTATAATATTGTTATGGCGCTGCCCACCCCTGGTAGGAAAATCTTGAGACTCATGGGAAAAAATTCTACAAGTAGTGAGATTCTATTTTTCCCGATCAGGATTAAACGAACCCTTTTTCTGTTGGGGGGAATTAACTGTTTATTGAAATATTAACCTGCTTTAGTGGGGTGCTTCTTGCAAAAAAAGTTACGGGGGGTGACAGCGCTAACAAGGGCTGTTTCGGGAGAAAAACAAATTTATTCCGGGAATCTGGAGATTTTGTCGGGAATCGGGAAACCTGGGAATTTTTCGGGGAATATGAGATATTTTCGGGACATTGAGCAAAGATTTGATATTACATGTTATCAAACAATATATATACAGTGATATGCACCCAGTGTATGCTCTGTATTCTATGTATTTTGACACTTGAAAACGGCTGAACTCCCCATGATATGAAAAGACCAATCAGCAACGTTTCCAACTAAAATAGCGTGAAGTTCAAGTGCCATAGACCACGTGCAATCCCCAACGGATTGACACAAGAACCGTACCGGTGCAAGGCACATACTATCAGTTCACACCAGATCCCATCATTCATTAGTTCAGGGGTATTTTTACGCTGCACGTTAACGAGTTTTAAGAGCACATTCCACTGATTGCATACTGGAAAACTTGAAAGAAGTACGTAAGAAGTATGTAAGAAAAAAACGAAACTCGTTTAACCCTGTTAAACACAAATGAGGCCATAAAAAGTAGTATGTCTGTGAAGACTCTTTAATCATCCTGATCTCATCGGGGTCCTTCCGATTTTGCTCGAAAATCCCGAATCCCGATCAATATGCGTTCGGGATAGGAAAATTTCAGATTTCGACATACAGTTGTTCTGAAATTTTCAAATGAATTCTTATGATACTCATACAATGACACCACACAGAGTATACTGAAAGTGATATCCAGAGCAATTTCAAAAGCCGCACAACTTTTATACGTGAAGTCACGCCAATAAAAATAAGCATAAAAAGGACAATTGATTTAGAGAACCTTTTGGACAGAATTTGTCCTCTCAGATCACTAGAAATAGCGTTTCAGAGCACCAAGATTTCAAACTTTTCTGGGGGAGCATGCCCCCAGACCCCCCTGGTGGTTGGCCCCTTCACTGCTCGCCTGATTCATCGGTGATTAAAAAACATATATACTTAAAAAGTTTGACAGTCTTTCTGTGTTAACGTGATACCCTCTAAACGAAAAAATAACTAAGGTTAGATAATTAACAAGTTACATATTAATTAACAAGAAGCTGCAAAAAATCTGTAATCAAAATTTTAATTTTAATTGTTAAAACAATTTTGGGAAGTTTAACATTTATGGGGAATGCCACCGAAAAATTTGGGAGGGTCGACGAAATTTCCGGGAGGACATAAAGTTATTCATAGGACTGCCCAAACAGCCTTTGTTAGAGTTGTCACCCCTCGTAAAAGTTATTTAGATCCCGCTTTTCTTGGATGACTCTGTCACAGGAGAATAACCAGGGGCACCCTACGATAATATAGTTCAAAACCCCGGAGGGGGGGGGGGTACTGCCATATATGGGCTAAATAGGTATGTGCCGCTGTGAAGGGTATGGTTTTCAGGCAGTTTACTCTAGGATAGGGTATATAAATCAGAGTGTTTCGGTCTAGAATAGGGTATCATTTTTCAGGAAACTGATCAGTTGGTTGAAGATTTTATCTAGACAAGGGAAACAGCTACTCTAGGATAGGGGGTTTGGGGAGTTTACTCTAGTATAGGGTAGCAAAATTCAGCTGAACTAGCTCTGGTATAGGTTAAGGGTTCCAGGGTCCCAGCGGCACATCCCCACCCAGAAATTCCTAAAGTACCCCCGGGTTCAAAACCACTTAAACATAGCATTGTTAAACGTATTTTAGTATTTAAATGGTAGATATAGGCATATTTTTATCCCCTAAAAATTTTTCATCTGTTCGGATTTCCTAGCGGAAAGTCTAGTGATCCGAAAATTATAGGGATCAAAACTTACTTTTTCGAAAATTTCAGCCAGAAAAAAGGCTCCCGAAAATTCTAGCTGACCTTTTAAGGGTAAAAATCCGTTAAAAATGGGCAATTATACCATTTTTGAGATGTTCGAAAATCCTAGGAGAGGCAGGCAAGCAAGAAGTTTTACAACAAATGTTTCGAAAATTCTAGATCTCAAATCATCCTGCGAACAGATATTTTCCGAAAATTGTCATTGGGTGCCCCTGAATAATGCTCAGCAAAGAGTCGTTTCTTCCGGATAACCCAACTTCATGGCTAAAATGTTAGGCAAGGTCCCATCAATAAACAGGAACTAGCACTCCCCGCGAAATTTCAACAAGGTATTTAACATTTCATTTCAGAATGATATTTCTTAAAAACCGTGAGACTGGGAGTCTTGTTGTGAGCCCATGAGAAAAGTTAAAAATCGTGAGACTAACAGCAGAATCATGAGAGTTGGCAGGTCTTTGCACTGCACATGTACACATTCTTTAGCTAATACTTGAGGAATGTTTGGGTAGGGATGTGCTGCTGGGACTCTGGAACCCTTACCTAACCTATACCAGACTTTCCTGATTTAGCTGAATTTTGCTATCCTAAACTAGAGTAAACTCTTAAAATCTCTTCATATCCTATAGCCTGCGAAAACAACTGTTTCTCCTCGCTCTTCGCTGCTGGGGACGTTTCGCGCGTAGGAACGTCTGCGACTCAGCAACAGAAATTCCATATTGATGACGTAAACTCTGTCCGAAATCCGGTCAGAAGCGCTAATTGGTCGGCGGAGTAGTTGCATTGTTTTAGTTATTGTTTACGAATGACAGACAAAAGACAAAAGGCCACAAAGGTCAAATCTAAACACAAAGAATAACAAACAGTCAATGTTTGTGGAATATAGTCTTCTCTAGAAGAGGCATTTGAGTTTTGCGGGAGCTCATTGGCAGATGAACACAACACTTTTCCAAAATCGACCATAAGACTACTGGATTTATTATGTAAACATTGATTTGCATCATCAGTATGGAATTTCTGTCGCTGAGTAGCAGACGTTCCTCCACGCGAAACATCCCCAGCGGCAAGAGTGAGGACAAACGGATGTTTTCGCAGGCTACATATCCTAGAGTCACTATTTTTTCAGAAATAATATTACTGCAGTTGACACTCTTTTTGCATTATTAAACTGACTCATTTTTTTTCATGTCAATCTCCGGTTTTCCCAGTCTAGACTAAAATTTCTCAACCAATTGATCAGTTTCCTGGAAAATGATACCATATACAATAATTTTAGACCGAACTCTCTGGTTTATATACATCGTCCCAGACTAAGTTTCTTGAAAACCATGATACCCTTCATTGTGAAATATACCTATACAGCTATTATGAGAAAGGTTGTCGGAAAATTTCACACGACTAACCTGGAAGGTATTGTGGGTGGTTTTCAGTCTGTACAGTCACATAAATGCTGACATTTATTTGTTATATTCAGGTAAATTTTACGTTTGCGCCTGTGGATTGTGCTCGTTATAACAAGGATTTTGTTAACCCGAGGTTTGTTAAATCGAGAGATAAGATTGCTTTAGGAAACTGCTTGATATCTCATACAAAACACCGCATCATAAACATGGCAGTGACAGAGACAGAATCAGGCAAGCCACTGGGCCCTATGAAAAATTTTAAGAACAGAATTCACTAGCCTGATAGCAAAATCCACTACCCCCGGGCTATCTGACACTACTCTCTTTGCACTCTGCAACTTGCCTCAGTGGTACTAATTTTTGATATATTTTTTAGGTAATGCATTCTGGCTTTTCTTCGTGTCATTATTGTGGGGCTCCACAAATCCACTCATCAGAAAAGGAAGCAAGGGAATTGAGGAAATTCACAGATCAAGTCGTATCCAACAATTTTTTGCAGAAGTCATCTTTCTTGCATCTAACTGGAAGGTATTGTGAATTTTTGTATACATGAGTATGTCCTTTTGTTGGTCCTGGCCTGGCCAAGGGGCCCATGGTGCATAACAAGCCAGAGAATTTATTATTGGAAAACTTGATTCAGTTTTTTTGTGGATTCAATAAACCACTGTGAAATTTAATAATATAATAAAAAAATTAACACTCAAATTCAATAATTGAACATTGGGCGCATTAACGCCAAGCTTTTACTGTATTTTTCTGGCATACCAGTTATCTTTTGAAGTCTGGTATACTCATAATATGCCATGATGTGGGCCTGGCCACAAGGCAGTGTTCGCTTAGCATACAGTGTGTGAAGCCAAAACTGTCTTTTTTTCTAAGAAAACTTTTGATTATAAAATGGCTTTGAACATTTTTGTATGGAGAGCAAATTGTTTAAAACTGTCTATGGCTGTAGATATGCAGTTTAAAATTAATTGATGACAACTTGCTCATTAATTTTTATTAATTTTTATGCTTGTGGATTAAAAGAGGCTGTAGGTTGTTTGTGCAGTAGCCACTTTACTTAGTTTCAGTTCTTGTTCATGAAATGTGTATCTTGTGATTTCTTATTTCTTTTCTAGTACATAGTTCCTTTCCTGTTGAACCAATGTGGCTCAGTTGTTTTCTACTTGACACTTGCATCAGTAGGTAAATAATTATAAATGTTGAAACCCTTTTTCCCAGCTTTGATTAAAGATATTGTTACTTTTGGATGCAAAAACAACATTTCTTTTATTTGATATCCTTAGACTTGTCTATTGCTGTCCCCATTACCAATTCTTTGACTATGCTCATAACTACACTGGCGGGACAGGCTTTAGGAGAAGGAAGAATTAATGCAGGTATTTATAGTTCAGCTGAAGTAATTACATATGCCAACCATGGGTGGGATGGGGTTGGGGCAAGGAGTATGGGTGATCTACATAAGCTAGACATAATTGTGTGTGCCATAAATCATTTTTGTAAAGAGTCCTATTTTTGGAACAGATTTTTGTGGACAAGGTGTAGAAAATTGGGAAGTTAAACTATCTAAGTGGGAAGTGTAGACTGCAAACAGTCTCTTATTTGTCTTTTGACTTTTGAGACACAGTAGATCAAGAGCATGTGCGAGGTGTGAGCAGTGATTGGCGAAGCCATGAGGACCAAGGGAAGAAGCCTTCAGCAGTGAAGAAAAAAGTTTTCCTCTCTCTGTCCCAATCCCTTCTCCAGTTTAAGGATGACCACCACAGTCTAGTGGAAAATTATAGGTAGTTTTGAAGAAATAAGTCCAGAATACTACTTCAAACATAGGGTGGGCCTCTTTTGGCTTATATTGTAGAAATACTAAGTAAAATACAGCTGTATTTTATAGAACACCGACTCTCAAACATTGTAAAGGGTAGCACTGACTGACTTAAATTTATTGAGATTTATGGAAAATAATTATGTGCTTTGAATCACAATAGGGACATTTCTTGGGATGATCCTAGTGATAGCTGGTGTCACCATCTGTGTTGTGGATAAAGCTCCATGAGCAAGCTCTCCGGTGAAAGGGCGCTGGCAAGCTACTCCATAAAACATTGATCAAGAAAGGAAAGAGGGAAGATCGAACCCTCTTCTGGCTGGGACACTGTCAAAAATAAAATAAATAAATACCTTCAAACTCAGGGGCAAACATAGCATTGATGAAGGTATTTTAGTATTTAAACGGTAGACATAGGCATATTTTTATCTCCTAAAAATTATTCATTTGTGCGGATTACCTAGCTGAAAGTCTAGTGATCCGAAAATTATAGGGATCAAAACTTTCGAAACTTTCAGCCAGAAAAGGGCTCCCGAAAGTTCTAGGTGAGTTTTTAGGGTAAAAATCCGTTAAAAATGGACAATTATACCATTTTTTATATGTTCGAAAATCCTAGGAGAGGCAGGCAAGCGAGAAATTTTACAACAAATGTTTCGAAAATTCTAGATCTGAAATCGTCATCCGAACAGGTATTTTCCGAAAATTGAGGTTGGGTGCCCCTGTCAAACTGGCTGATAAGCGACCACCAAATGATGGAATTTAAAGTGTTTGTTTAAGGATACTTTGTCAGTATTCACTTCATCAAGTTGTAGTTCTTAATGTCAAATGTCATCGACCGAAACGATTAACTTTGAGCACAATTCCTCGATTCTCATTTTGGTTTTGTGGTATCATATATTAATAACGAAAGGTACGAACAAGGAATACTGTCTTCTTTGCTTGACATTCTTTCAGTGTTTCAAACCTTCTTCCATTTAAATTAATTATGTTGAAAGAACGCTACATGCCACAATTCGGATTCCGAATCAGAGGAGTGTAAACAAGTGCACATGTAACCCTATCCCTTAAAGGCCAAACCAAGAAAAAAACCGCCTACCTGCAGGTGTTTCAAGGCGTCTGGGTTGGAAGTGCAGGTGGCTTGAGCTTATGGGAGAGACCACTTTGATACTACAGCATTCAAATGACACTTTCTTTTTATTAAAAATAAAAACAATGGCATTTACTTAATCCGAGTTTAATGTATTCTACTCTTAACGTTTTGTTAGCTTTGACATTTAAGCGCTTACAGTGACGTCCAGCAGTATCGCAGTTTATAAAACAAAGTCACGGTAAAAAGTGAAAATATCAACAAACATCAAACGTATTGCTTTCTGAAAAATTCTCCTCACACCAAATGCATAGAGAATAAGGGTGTCGATATCAGGGCGTAAAGGCTTTACGTTACGAATATCGCGACTGCCATAGTGACTAAAATAAACAGCTAGGAGAAAACGCCATATTTGTTTATTTCTCGGTACGTCAACTCTATCAACGACTTGTCCATGTCCATAAAGGAACTTTTTCCTTGAAGTCAGGCTTCAGGAAGCTGTAAAATGTAAATAAAAGAAAGATGTCAGTTGATAACTCTATTTAAAGGATTGAACGCTTTCTTAAATCTCCTTTCGCCAAATGACTCCGATAGCTACGAGTCCAGGTCCTCAGCGATAATTTTCCTACCTGTTATAACTCTGTTACAATTTCACAAAATCATAAATTGGCCGTTTAAGAGAGTTTGCCAAAGGCAATGCCACTGATATATAGCGTCGCCACTAACAATTTTACTCTATTTACACATGGGTTCGTACAGAGTCTTGAATTCTTGAAAAAGCCTTGAAATTTGCCCAGCAATTTTCCAGACCTGGAAAAAGTCTGGAAAATAGAGAGAAAGCCTGGAGAAACGGTAAAAAGTCTTAAGTTTTTTTTTTTCAAAGCTGCAACAAGTGTTTCTTAAGTGATTTTATTTTTTGCGTTTTGGTCAAATCTTATTCAATCTCGCCCGTACGTTTGCAGTGCGTGCGAGAGAAAAGCTTCGTGTTGAAATCGTTGAAACTAGCTTGAGGAAACAGCTGACTTATCGCGACGCCACCACTCAGTGGTTTCCCCGCGAAATGACGTCTGAGGAAGGGGCGCAGAAATTCCATAATGACGACGTGTCACTACTTACATCTTGGTGGTGTGTCTGATTGGTCGTGACGCGTGGGAAATTTGCTTAAATCAATCAGAACTACTTCCCAGATCTGGGAAGTAACTCTGATTGGTTGAAAATATGCTTAAACCAATTAGAAGCACTATCCAGGTCTGGGTAGTTACACGTAATCTCACAGTATGGATTTCTGCGCTCGTTCCTCAGACGTCATTTCGCTGGGAAACCACTGAGTGCTGACGTCGCGAAATGGCAGCTGTTTCCTTAGGCTATTGAAACGGGCCTAAAGGGTACTTTAAACTGAAACTTTACAGTTCGGACAGTTGAATGTCTAACCAAAAAGCCGCCCTTTTACTATCATCAACTAATGACCAACTTGCACATTCTAAAGTCAACGATCACAAACGCCTGCCAATATGCTTGCGTACAGGGTATCCAAACTGTACCGAACTTTCAATCCAACATGAACGCTTGCGTCATCTGTCACACTAACCTGAGTACAAGGAAGGAGGTACACAGGTTTTTATGCAGCCGTTAAAACAGCACATTTTAGAGCTGTGGCAGGACTCGTCCGAGGTGCATTCATTCTGTTCTGCAGCAGGGCATGACAACTTCGGCGGCGAATACTTGCACGTGAGAGGTTTACCTGAAGGACAGGGCAGAAACTGAGTAGGTTGCACATGTTTATGCCGTTAGCGGACATTTTTTTTTTCTGTTTTTTGAGTCCGCGGATTGGTAGAAATTTAAAAGGATGTTTAGTGCTATGGTAACTGTTAGTGATATTAATCAAGTTTTGTAACCACTAGCCTGCGTAGCTGGCGGTATTGTGTGGTCGTGGAAGGATGAAAATTATTTGCTTGAATAATGCATAGGTTGGACCTTCTTTTAGTGATCAACATCAAATTTCTCCTTGTAATATCTATGCTTTATAAAACAGACTGGTCAGGAGAATTGAAGGCATGATCATAAAGGTATATTGATACTTTAACAAATTCTCCTCACTACTTCTATAAGAAACGCGTAGGGACAACAAAGGAGAATTTAAGTGAAGATATGACAGATATTAAGGTTCAAATAAGGGTTAAAACAAACAGTATTTCTGCACCGCGCCTCCTGTTAAGTGTCCGTCGTAGAGACATTCCCCGCCGTTTAGAGTAAACTGCAAAACAGTCCGTTTAGTGTAGCGTAAGAGCCTCAGTCTCGCTCTCCGTTTTCAGCCTCGCTCCAGACCTTTTTTTTGACTGTTCGTGCGTACTTGAATACGCAGAAATGCGGACTGTTTTGCAGTCTAAGTTTAGAGAGGCAAACAAATTAAATTATTGAAGAACGGAAAGGATCAACTTTAAGTGCTCACAGAACGTTCGTGTGTTTAAGAATAAGATAAGTCAGTTATATAAAGAATACCAAACCAAGCGGCAGACCAAACGGTTGCCGGGTACTTTTACAGACATGCGCGGAACTCTGATGCCTGAATCGAACTGCGGCCTTGCACAATTGCGTCATTGAAAACGAGGAATTTCTTCAATTTTAACAATTTTTGGGCTAAGTATTTCAAATTTTGATGGTTCATTGATTTATTAACTAATATTAACAAAGTCGCGTTCGAAATGTAAACATTATACATTTTATCTTAACAATATACCAAGGAAAATATATGAAGAAAAACGCCCACGCCGATTGTCAGTCTCGTACCCAGAGCCCGCTCTCCTTTAGGACGAATCTTGGCTTTTGTAACTCTCATCATTCCCCCACCGTCCCCCCACCAAAAATTGGCAAAATTGCCGTTTTGTTTTATTTAAAAAGTTCGTGAAATCATCGCAAAACCAATCGCTTTCTAGCGAAATTTGCCCAGAAAATGTCCGCGAAATTGGCTTTTTTTAACGATCGTTTTTCGGCGAAATTTGTTCCGAACTTTTCCGCGAAATCGGCCGTTTTTTCTATTAACTTAGTTAACTTGTGTTAGACTTTACCGCTGGCCACGTCGACCTTCTTACGTAAACTAACTGTGTATGTCACCTTACCACATGAATACAGGACTGTCAGTTTATAGCTGTCCGTACACAACTCTCCAATGGTCGTACTGCTTACTACAATGTCACATCGTCTGCGCCATCCACAAAGATTCTTTATCATGAATGTGACGTCCCCTGCACACTGAGGTTGGGTGACATTGTAAGGCAGGTTCTGCCTGCTTTTATTTCTAGGACAGGCATTTGAATCAAAGTTACTGTACACAGCCTTGAAAATGACCAGTGCCCTTTTCTCGTCTTTACAATCGAGAACTAATGATTGTCCTTGGCAAGTCTCGATGGTTTGGACTTGTCCGAGGCCTTCAACTCTTACCGCTGAAATAAGAGCAATACAAGTGTAAGCGCGCTGGACTCTTTTAAAGCCATCTTGCACACTGATCAATCTGTGCTGCGTATCACAATCTATCAGAGGTTGCTGAATCTTAAGGTGGCTCGCCCCAGTATTTTTGTAGGTACACCTTCCATCTTCGAGTCTCTTATGCTTAAATAAATTGATCAGCATCTTTATTGTAAAAACATTATCACTCTTACACATAGACTTAACTTTATTATGATATTATTTTTTGGGCGATCCGAATAAATATCACGTGACAATGACGTCACAATAGTTTTAGCTCTAAATCGAATTCCTGCCCCTATCGGCATTAACTATGGAAATGCTTTACGATACCTAATCTTTGGGTGCTTGTCTTCTGTTGTGCGAAGTTTCACAAAAATCTATAGGAGGAATTTCCAGATATCTTGGAATTTCTACAAAAAGGGTATAAATTATGCATGAACTGAAGGCTGGACTTAATACAGACAAATTTGCTACTTTTTGGATGCTTCCGAAAAGATGTTATCACTCATTCGTTTGCAAATGACCCTAATACACTCTACAACCAGCTAAACGCAAGTAGACATGAAACATGAAATGAAAACATGTGAATCAGTAAAACGCAATGCTGAGCTCTTTTTATAATTTATAAGGCTACTTTCTCAAAAACGGCGATTGGACCAAAATTCGTTGATACATTTTCTTTACAAAATTTCAGTGCTGTAATTGATCAGTGTACTATACAATCCCCGAATTTCCTCTTTATTGTTTTCTCCCATTCTACAGCATTAACATATTTCGGAAAGATTTCAGCGAGCAACCAAGCGCAGTAAATTCTCGCGTGCTGCATGATGATTTTCTGGTTGCCTGCTATGTTTTGACGACAGGCCCTAAAGCCAATCGAGATCCCTCATTTACATGAGGTAGTCATCTACGAGTAACAGCCAATTAAATCGTTTCCCACACATTCCGGGAAAATCATGTGGCCTCCATACACGATTAGCGAAGGTAAATCACAGACGCCCCTTCTCCGATTTTTACTGAGGGGAGGGCAGCTTGATACTCTACACCTGGTCTCCGCTTAAGTCACGTGATCGCGTCATCGGTAAATAACTTTACAATACGTTTGTTGTTACGTTAAGCTGTTAGGCGCGTATGCCTTTCACTCATCCTCCAATACTTATTAAATTAAAGCTGTTCTTAAATTAAAGAGCTGAAAAATACCTCGGCAGGATTTGCCATCGCTATCAAGGAAATATCCCGGGCGACAGCGACATATGTAGGAGCCTTTGGTGTTGCTACACATGTGATCACATCCATGAGTACCTGTACTACATTCGTCAATATCTATAAAACATAAAGTTTTTTCCCACTCAGTTAAATCTCGATCCGATCAAGACCTGTTCTGTGTGGCCTTGAGGTAATTTACTGTCGTAATGATTATAAGAGACCCGAATGATAGACTGAAGTGATTGAGCTTAGGTAGGACGCTGTGGTACCGAGATAGTTGCGGATCAAAGGGGAAGTCAGTGAGTGAGTGAAACTGAGTTTAGACACATTCTATAAATTTGATTTTGATTAATTACATGCGTCCTCCGACGCAGTATTTCTAAGCACGACTAACCGAAGCAGCATTCGGAAGTACATCAGATACATGAACTTGGCGTTACTTATCTAAGCGTTCTGAACACTTGCGTCTGCCATTATAGCTTCAAGAAACGGAAAGGGAAGAAAGAAGCGCGTTTCTCTTTGATTTATGGTTGAATGAACTTACCTTGACAAGCGGAATTAATCAGCTGGTGACCAGGCGCGCACTGACAGACGTAGCTTCCAGGGGTGTTCAGGCATGTGGCCTCCCCGCAATCTGGCGCTCTGTAATCTTTACATTCATCAATATCTGCAAAGAGCAACAGCGAAGGCCGTCAAATGGACTTTTCGCCCAAAACGTTGTCCAGTTTAACTGCTTTAAAAATTAATGCATCAATGGAAGGATATAACTCAAACAAAAATTTAATGTATGTGCATCACGTACCGGTACATGTCGATCCACTATGTCGATATCCTCTTGGACAACGACAACTAAACCAGCCTCTGTAGTTCCTGCAGGTTCCCACTCCACATCTACCTGGCTTCTCCTTACACTCATCAATTTCTTAAGTAAACAGAGTAACACATTGTTAGTACAAGCCCGTTTCCACCTTTCAAAGTCAGTTACACTAGGGCTGAGTGATACGTTGATAGCCATTTAACAATCTATTAAATCTTTTGACATACCCCTCAATACTATTTTTGACTCGTTTATTCTCCTTTCACTGATTGGTAATCTTCCAAAACGAACACTTTTTTCCCTCGGAGTGCTAAACGCCAATGGGAATTTTTCGCTCTCGGAACAATTTCTATTCGCCAGTTGGACAGATGTTTCCTCTCTCCCGCGCGCATCGCTTATCTCGCGCCCCATACTTTTTCGCGCCAAACAGTCGCAGGCTAGGCTCTGGTGCTTACCTTGACATTTGCCATTTTGCTCTTTGTAACCACGCCAACATTCGCACCTAGTCTTTCCGTCGGGGAGGTCTTTACAAGTACTACTGGAGCTATAAGGGCACTTAGAGTATCCCACGAAGTAGCAACTCTTTGCGCCTATAACAAAAATTCGGCGTATATTGAAGTTACAGGTTTAATACATGTAGCTAGGCAGCCATAGACCTAGAGAAGATGTGCAGTGCCGAACAACTTAGTAAACGTTGCAGGTAAGTACAAGCGTTCTCAGACACAGCTGCTGGACAAGTGTAGTTTCAGCCACGCGAGAATACCGCTCTTGTTTGGCATGTGTTTGACTGTAGGATTTTGGCCGAAGGAGTTTGTAAGCACGAACACCCAAAGATCTCCCTAGATCCACCTCTGTTGACACCACTGCGGCCCGTTTCTCGAAATTCCAATAATTAACGAGCCCGGAAAATTGTCGTTGTTGTTTACATTCGAGATCGAGGTTTCAGTAGTTTGGCAGTTAACTTAAAACTATCAGAGTAACAAAACCAAAATTGACTGGTTTGTTAGCTAAGGTCCGTACTTTAATTCTTAAGAATTTAACTTGAATATTTGATTTTGGGCCTGAAAAGTTTCTGGGACTTTTGAGTAAAAGGGCCCCTGGGAACTGCCTGTCACTCCAGGAAGAATAGGAACAATCTTTCGGGGCAAGGATTTCTGTGGTCGTTTAGTCGACGATGTGAGCAATGATCGAACACTGTTTGTCACTGGATACCGTCCACCAATTATAATAAAAAATTGGCGAGTTACCCTCACGATAGCGAAACTTTGGCGAGCGGAGTTTTTTCTTTACCAAGTCCCCCCGCTCCCTCCCCAAAACTCCAATAGCACAAAGGAACAACATATCCCTCCCTCTCTACACAAAGGCATAAGTCTTTTCGATACTAACCTTGACAGGTTCGCCCATCATACTTCAGTTTATAGTCACTGGGACACGAACAAATCCGCTTTCCCTTAACCAAGTTACAAAAATGGGAGCAATCACCATTTTTCTCCAAGCAAGGATCGATATCTGCAATGAAAGTTTTTCTTTGATGTTTTTATGTACCATGAACTAAGCCGAGACAAATGGATGGTGATGTGGGAAAGAAAAGAATAGATAGTTAGCGGTATTAGCTGTATTTAAATCTTTCCATTGTAGGTGGATTGCTTCAAATAGATGTTTCTTTCCATTCTGCAAGTCATGTTTTCTTAGCACTGTTCGCAGCAAAGAACGCTTAGATACCACAACCATAGAATTAAGGGACAAACTGGAAATTACTTAGAACGTGGCTTTAAATAAGTGGCCATAAAACTTTTCTTAGCGAAATGTTGAGTCCTGAGTCTCTTTGGCTCAACTTGCACTACGCATGGCTACATCATTTGCTTTGCGTTAGTTTGTTAGTAAATTTTGGAGACTTTCCTTCAATACTGATGTTGATATTTGTTGTCTATGGAAATGTTTCATCAGTAGGGACTCTGAATGCTGTTTTTTGCTCATGAAAGGGCAGAAATTCATGGTTCTTTTTAAGGAAGGTTTTCTGCAGGCTATTCACTGATAACAAACTTCGAGCTTTGTGTAAAACCTCTTTGAGAGAGTCAATACATACGCTACCTTATTGACCAAACACGAGGCCGAAATGACTGAATATTGGCCAAGTTCTTTTTTGAATATTTGTAGCCGAGAAGAAGTCGAGGTCAATAAAAACGCAAAAAATTAAAGAACGAGGCCAATAGACCTCCAGCCACCTTGACCGATCAAGCTTAGGCAATAAAGGATTTATTATATAGCCAAAAAGGGAACTTTTTCTCGCGGGACCAAAGTGGGAAATCCCGAGCGGGCAAGATGGACTCGTCTTGCGCGCTCAGGTAGCCAATGAGAAGACAGGATTCGCTTCATTTCGCCCACTCGCGGGTTCAGCCATATTTATAATAAACACTGTTATCAAACGCAGGTAAGAAATTTTATGTTTAAATTTTCATTTTGTGAAAGGTTTGAACCCAGGAGTCATTTCATAAGTTGATTTAGTATGCTCGTCCGGGTGAACGTAGTCCTGAATAAGACTGTTCTTGTTGACAGTGACTGGCGTTTCGACAACCTGTGCGGTAGTCATCTTCAGAGTCAAAGTGTATTATAAAATTTTCTTTTTCTTACCGTTAACAACTGTTTAGAATTCGTTCGCAGCTGCAATTTTGCAGAATGTTATTAAGGAAAACAAAAACGAAAATCTTTTGCTTAAGGTATCTTAGGTTCATGGTGTTAACGCTGTTGCTTTGGTGTGTCGAGATACGTGAGGTTGTCATCATCAGATGCCAACTCTGCCGCGGTATATTTTACTTCATATATAATAATTGATATACCAACCATAAGCCCGGTAGCTGATCTTGAAGCCTCTTTCAGCAAAAGAAGGATCACTGTGAAAAATCATTTTAACTTCTGTCCCATCTATCTTTAAACTGACTTGGCGAGAGGGTTCCTGTCCACACAAGGTCACGTGTTGCCGGTTGTATCCGACTTTAAATTCGATTTTAAGGAAATCAAACTTTTGGCAAGTTTGAGAATCCTCAAGCTGTAAGAAAAAGAGAGAAATTTTAAAATAGATTTCCAGTTACGTCATCGCAGTATCGATTCTTGTACCGTATTTATTCGAAGAAACACCGCGGCGCGTACCAAAATTTTCACGATTCAAATGCGGCGCTTATTCAAGGGCGGCGCTTATTTGAGGGCCGCGTTTATTTGAAATTTGGACGCGACAAAGATTTTTTAAGTACGCTATTATTATTTTTCCATATTAAACTAACATAATTAACATCTTGATTTTGATTATATCGCGGCCGCGGCGCTTATCAAAGTTTTTGTCCCTTAATGTAGCGCTTATGCGAGGGCGGCGCTTATTCGAGTAAATGCGGTATTTGAGTGGAAAATTGCATATGTATTGTTTTTATCTTTGCCTGTTCCAGATGTTTAAAATACAGTGTTGATGGCTAAAACGATAATGCTCAGATTTAATGATTACCTCCAATAGTATATTGTTGGGTTTGTCCCTTTTACCATTGTCTTTTGTCTTCTTTACCGCGCTTCGCCCAACTTAAGGTTGTCGTCCCCGTGAAGCCTGGGCTTCTATATATTCAGTGATGTCATTAAACAACGTTAAGTCCGCCCTCGTTCCCTGAGTCTCTCTTTTTTTAAGTGAGGACAAAAGAGACCTTGGGAACAAGTTTAAGAAAGCTAAACGTAGTTACAGTAAGCATGTCAAGCTACCATCTAGCATAACCCTTCGATTCAATGCAAGAGACGCAGCTGATAAAGTAATGTACAATAAAACTTCGTGGCTATTTTATGCAACCACCCAAACACCACGGAAAAACAAGTCGAATAAACAATGTTTTTATGGCTGAATTCTTTTACGTTGTGACCGAAAAGAAGAAGCGTGGTTATAACACAGAGTTTTTCTAGGCCTCTACATAACGGTAGCTTGTTTACAAAGTTCTCTGTTGTCTACTCACCATAAAGTCCTCGATGGTTACGTTCAAATGGGTTTTTCCGGGAGAGATCTGCCAAGTACAGGTGATGTTATCTGGGTAGTCGTTTGGATAATTCGGAGTCGTGATTAAACCAGACGAGTTTGTTAGCACGCCACCACAGCTTGGATCTAACATAAAAGGTGAAAAAAAAAAACAGTTTATGTATGCCGAGGCTACCCTGTGTCTAGCAGGTCTCTAAAAGTCGCTTACATTTGACAAATTGAGCGGGTCCAAAAAGACGCGATAAAGTTTAAAAGACAGCAAATTAAATTTTCTAGCGACGTTTTCATTGCCGTCTTGTTAAAAAAAAAAATAAGGGCGTGGGGGACGGCACCATCCTTCTCCCACCGCTATAAACCCCAACACCCGTCCCCTCGTTACATATGAAACCAAAGATCCCGACGATCTCAATGAAAAATGTATATTGGACTGTGACTTTGACTGTTTTAACCATGGGCTTTTGTACTCCCTATCGAGAAAGAAATTTCCATATTCCAGACGTTTCCAAGAACAGGGTATAATTAACATTATGCTACAACGTTTAGAAAGTAAAATCCTTCTTAAACGGGGTTCAATAAGAACTGCCTTCCCTCTTTTAATCTCATTACTAGAACGTCCTGCAGGGCTAATTCTCTTGTCTCGTATTAAACTGTTGATCTATTTACCCAGGGCGGAGGGCGGGGAGTGCTCGACCCTGCAATATTTGGGTATAGGTGGACCGCCGAGAGTGCGAAATCCTCACCCTGTTTAGGACAAAAAATTCCTAAAATACATACTCTGCTTAGGATAACATCCTCCGATTTATTACCCTGATTAGGACGAAGGACAAAATTTACTCCCGTCTAGGTTTAAAGCCATTTGTTGGTAATTGCAATAGAGCAAATTCACGTTATAGTCTTTTATTCTGTTTACTTGGAGTACAAGCAAATTTCATCAAGTAAATCAAATCAATCTTGCAGGTAAATACCCTGTTCATAATTAGGACAGACTCGAACGAAATTATAAACCCTGTTTAAGGACAGACTTGTGCAAAATTATATACCCTGTCTAGGACGCAGAGGTAAAAAATTAACCATACCCTGTCTAGCAGCACTGATCCCCGTATAGACCACATAAAGGAGAATACCCCCCGGGATCTGTTATAGAAGTCGCTACCAGGCAAAAGTGAAAACCATGCATTGATGATGGGATAGACGTCAATTGAGTCCGCAGTATCGAAGAATAACAGTGACTAAGCAAGTAGTACTGCTTAAATGAAATTACACCATGGAAATAATTCCAAATTGATTGTACAATGTTACCCCAATCATGATGTTACTTTCTTTACGTAGTAATTTATCAGATTCACTTATCATGATCTAAAGATGACATGTCTCATGCAAGTATAGTCATAACTAACCCTTCTCCAGTACTGTTAGGTAAAGCATGATGGCATGCAGCCATATTGTGAGCTGTGAATGATATTGATCAGCAAACGCTTCCCCTAACAACACTTTACGTTGAAATAAAAGGCATTTAAAATGTCATGTTCTAACGACACTTACCAGCGACGGTCAAGGAGCATCCGAGAAAACACAGCAACAAAAAGGGACGAACAAGGTTGGCCATGGTTAAGCTCAGTATCGTAACACGGACTGCACGTACTCGTTCGAAAGGATGAAGTACTTCGTGTGTTCTAAGAAAGAAATCCGTCAGGATGAAATGAATAGTCGCGAGATCACATTACCACTGCCCACGCGCCAATGTCATCTGACCTGCTGTCACAACACAGTGTGCCTTCAGCCTGCAGGCCTGCAATGACACCAATTTTTAAAGGACAGTAATATCTTTTTTTTTAATTCTCAGGTATACTATAAACCTGGAAAAGAAAAAACATCATGACTTTTTGTGTCTATGAGTGGTGAAACGCAGGGATTTCGTGTCACCAAAGTATACCCTTTACACTTACAGTAAGGGCGCATCTGGAAAGTACTGCTTACTTGACAGAGTTATAATGACAGGGGTGACCCCTCGTTTCGGTCAGCGTCATGGGAAGGATTTCCGCGCGAAAATGACAGGCATTTTTCAGCTTAAAACGTTTTTTACAACAAAGAGCTTTGCTTACGCGGGGTAAGCTTGTTGCGCAGGCTTATTTCGGGCCAAGCTAGTTAAAAGTGGTCTTGGCCTTGGCCTGGCTATTTTAGTATACTCCCTTTAAAGGCCAATCCGAAAAAACACAATGAAGCGTAGCTTACCGTACAGGGGCACCCAACGAGAAAATAGTTCAAAACCAGTTAAACATAGCATTGTTAAACGTAGATATAGGCATATTTTTATCCCCTAAAATTTTTTCATCTGGTCGGATTTCCTAGCTGAAAGTCTAGTGATCCGAGAATTATAGGGATCAAAACTTACCTTTTCGAAAATTTAAGCCAGAAAAAAGACGGCCCGAAAATTCTAGGTTACCTTTTTAGGATAAAAATCCGTCAAAAATGGGCAATTATACCATTTTTTAGATGTTCTAAAATCCTAGGAGAGGCAGGCGAGCAAGAAATCTTACAACAAATGTTCCGAAAATTCTAGATCTCAAATTGTCTTTCGAACAGATATTTTCCGCAAATTGACTTTGGGTGCCCATGACCGTAGTAAGGGATGGTCGTTCCAAGTGGCGGAAATACGTATACACGGACAACATTAATTTTTATCCTTAGTATATGCAGTCTGAATCCGCAAAGGGATAAGATGAAGGGAATCCTCTTAGCTACCCGAGTAGGCGAGAATGTAGCCTGCGAATACACCCGTTTCTCTCTCTCTCTCTTTTTTTATCGACAGGCGGGTTACCTCACCTACCTGGAGTCCCCCACCTCCATGCAAGCGCAGTCACTAAGTCGAAAACTATATATGTTTCCTATAGCCCATGGTCCCCAGGGCGTTCCCCGCTGGAAGGGCGCCATTTAACATTTGAATGAGAAGGGTGTCAAAAATTGACTTTTAATGAACTAAGCGGTTAAATCGCTTCGTGAAGACACGTGTACTGCTAAATTATCACTTAAAATGCTATAATCGTAAAAAATGCAAATTAATGTTTATTCAGTAGAAACGCGCAATTATTGCCCCCAAAAGGTCATGTTTCACTGGTTAAAGGCGACTACAAATGCCATTCGTCACTCGCAAGCAAAATCATCATAAAAATACTAACGGCTTACATTTAAACGAATAACTCTAAAATACATAGCGTTTTATATCGTGGTTCCTTGTAGTTTATCCTATACACACTGAGATTTACTTACTAAAAGCCATGTTGTAAATTTTCGGACGGAAATGAGTTCTGGCCAATCAGAGGAGCGAACGGATGTCACATGTGAGAAATGAATGAATCCAGAGAGGTGTGGAGGGAAAAAAGTGCCTTGTACTGTATTTACGCACTATTTTTTGTATCAGAAATCTCACTCGTTCGCTGCAATTCGTGATGCCGCACTAAACAAACTGGTATAAGCTTTCGAGCTTTTTATTCATAGCGGTTCCCTAGCCTTTTCAGTCCTTAACACAACGTTTATAAACGACCCTATAATCCATGTGGTCAGTCCAGGGGTCATCGATACCTAGTAAACAATCTCTTGTACTATGCATGTCCTTGAAACAGATTTGTTCTTTGAATCATCGTGTTATATTAAGAAGCTCTTGTACCAAGTCCTGGAAGCACGTTGAGTCTCCCGCTGTGTCGTATATTTTAAAGTAATGTAATTCACTGCTTGTCAGGGCGTCCTCCACGTAACACCGCAGACGCTTTCCACCATTTAACTGATTATCAGAATCAAATATTGAGTAGATTTTTTGGCCATGGCAGTGAAGGCCGGGTGTGATCCTGTTTTGACACATTTCGTTGCGTCGTTCTTGTACAATAACGTCTAAACGAGGAGGAAAAAAGTTGATAATAGGGACCTTAAGCAAAGACGACGACAACAACAACAACAACGTCAAAAAACAATTGCTTTTATGAGCAAAACAACTGCTCTGCACGTGCATCACGCTCTTTAGTACATTTCTTTGACGTCCACTGCACGACTACGACGTGAAACCACCCAATGCGATGTTTTATGGAGGACGTGGACATACTATGACAAATCTTCCCTTTTCTATTTGAACATGGATAAAGCCCTTAAGAATCAGTCAACTCCAGGAAAAATCGCCCACATTTGACGAGTTCAGCGGTCCCAAATGGACGCGATAAAGTTAAAAAGGACGCAAATTCATTTTTTAAGTGATGTTTTCACTGCCGTGGTCGTTGCCGTTGCTTAAGGTCCCTAGTGTAAGTACAACTATAGCTTCCGGCGCAAGGCTTGTGTTTGAGTACGGGGGCGGGGGGATATGAGGTTGGGAATTAAGGCTCACGAGAACGTGAATCTTGTCTATTAAGTTCTTGCGTGTTATACAAGCGTACCCGCCCCCGTAGATTTTAACAAGAAAGGATAGTGGGTCATTATCTCCCTTGATTTTATCACTGAATTAATCTCTCGAAAATTGAATCCTACATTCTCAGCATACTCATCAAGAGTAGTGAATTCACACGCGGGGTGCTAAAATTTTTGTAAGCTCTTGACTCAGCTTTTTTCTGAACTCGATTTAATGTCCGTTATCAACAACGCAGCTAGTTCCATGGGTCTAGCGTACCGGGGAAGTTTGACTTGCCTTGACTGCAATTTATTAATTAACCTTTTCCCTGTCACTACAACAGCCAAGCCAATTGACCAAAATGTAAAAAACACACTAAGGAAACTGATTATACATCGCTGAGTCATCTCATGTTGGCTTCTTTTATCTTTCGTTTTAAAAAATACTAACGCGGGAAGCACAAAGGAAAGGTGACCGATCCGCGTAACCCCCTCCCCAGGCTTTTCACCTCCATTTGTTTAAGGGAAAAGCCCTGGGACGAGGTTGCGATCCGCAACCGCGCGTACAAATGATAATAGACGACTTTAAACGAATCATGTGTCTCTTTCCCTCTCAGGGGGAATTCATCCATAAAAACGATGGGGTTGCTTGCTGTACCGTTTAGGTTAAGCGTGTGTAGTAACAGAGAATCACTGAGTCAATTTCAAGTAATGGTACCAGTAAGTATGCGACCACCTTTCGGAAAGACACTGTAACAGAAAAAGTGCCAATGTAAACTAACCTGGAATAAAACACTCGGAGTTGGGGATAAGGTTTACATTTCCAAATAGATTGGATTTCAGTTCACACCAGGGTAGAACGTTCCCATTCCAAAAGCCGCACCCTCTGCCCAAGATCCTTGCTCGTTCAGTTACCTCCATTCTGTTTTTCCAAACGTTCAGTCGTGTTATCTCACCCACAAAAGCCTTGGTGGTATCCGAGCTTGGGATCCCTGTGTTGAAATATGTTAGAAAACGTTTGTAAAATGATAGTAACTGAAAGATTCCCTACGATTGAAAAAAGATTTAGGTTATTTAGGTTGAAAGCCATTTTCCGTCGATAGCCTGGATACAGGTGTCGCCTCCCCTCAGAATCATTTTACGCACAATCCGGGAAAAATCACGTGGTCTACACAGAAGATTAGCAACGGTGAACCATTAGACTGCGAGCAGTCTCTTTTTCGTCATATTTTGTGGGGGTGGGGGGGGGGTGCACGCGCGCGCGGACGTCTCGCGCCGTGAGTCACGAGCGTCGTCATTTGCTTGTCTCGCTTGTTTTGCTCGATGGACCAAGAAGAAAAGAGAGACTGCTCGAGCTCGTAGTCTAATGAACCATCGACGACTCTTCTATTTTTTCTGAGGGGAAGGTCGGTGGCTGTTCACAGGCTATATTTTTGATTAAAATACTTGTTGCTTCTGTCGTCAGGCAAGTCTTAATCTCACTGAGTCATGAGGTTTTACTAGCTCACTTTATGATGTTCTCGAAGAAAGTTTGAGAAAGTTTTAAAAACGCCGGTCAAAATCAGGAAAATGATAAAACAAGACATTCCTCTTGTTTTATTTTGGTAAGATGATGTGGTGAAAGGCATTTCCCACTGAAAAAAAAAAGAGCAAATCAATTAATCAAGGTAAATTATGCCGACTTATATGGTAAATTAGCCGCTTATATGGCTTCATTCGCGCTGATGCGACCCTATTGCGCCAATCAAATCGCCGTCTATCATAGCAGGATTTCATGTTCTGAGAAAATTTATGTATGATGTAAGCAAAATTCCATCCCGTACGTTAGTCCTGATAACTTTGCGTAGGTATATACCATTTTTTGTTTTTAAATCTAGGCCTTAGATTCCATCTTCAGCCCATTTCGAATATCTGTCACGAATAGAACATATTTTTGGTAAATATCTTTCCTACGTATACTTCTGGCCAAAAAAATCACCTGAAATCTTGCCTTAAAATTTACCTTTAGATAAAGTAAAAACTGCCATGTCAACATCGATCTTTCCGAAACATGGCGAAAGAAACCTCTTAAAATAAATAACTTTCTTTGCTTTCTCATGTTGTTGTCCAATGAAGAATCCTGATTGGTTTTCTTGCCCTGGGGTATCGAAACATCCTAGCTTAATACCACGTTTAATGTCATGGGAGGTTTCTCTTTTCTTTTTGAGGTATCCATGGATGTTTCCCATGGTAAATTTATCTCGGGAAAGTCCGGTCACACACACTTCAGCAATTCTCCCCGGTAAAAGGGTCATTTACCATGGAAAGTGTCCTGTGTAACCGCAACTATAATTCGCAATTAATTAAAGCAATCCAGACTCGTTCTCAGTTGTCCCTGGTGATATTAATCTCGTGACCAGATCTCCCACGGCCAAGAACTGGGAGTGAGATCTGGGTACGAGATAACGGTGATATCGGATGTGACGTCAGCTGTCTTGTCGGGATAGCGCGAACTCAGCCTGGGTACGAGGCTGAAAGCAATCTTAACTTCATTGTAGGCAAAAGAATCTAGACGTTTCCTACGAGACCTACCAACTGAAGTTTGAACCTGTCCAATCATAAAAGTTCCTATACGCCCGATATATTCTCCTGTTTTGTACGCAGACCCTGTGTTATCCAGGCGTTGATCGACATACACCCACACCGAACCTCCCACGGACCTCCAACTAATACACACGTGATGCCATTTGCCATCATTCAGAATGCTGTTGACTTCTACAGAACTAACAAACATACGTAAGATATTATATGTATTTAATAGGGAAAGTTTAAAATTTTTTAAACTACAAAGTCAAAGAATAAACATGGTATAATTTCATATAAACGGTCTATTCAGGAGCTTGTGCTTTGGGGTTCGGAACCCAATAGCGCTCATGATTAAAAAAAAGGAAGAGGAATAGGAAATGGGAGATATTAAAAAAGAGGACATCGGGCACATTCGGGGTAAATGGAAAAAAAATTTGCAACGTCCAGTCTCCGTTTCCGACAAAAGTTCCGCTACATATTCTTAGCGCCTGTTTACATGGAGGTGGGGGATCCCAGGTAGGTGAGGTAACCTACTTAGGTGAGGTAATTCGCCTTTCCATGAAATCTTTCATATAGTCACCTATCATGTAAACGTGATCAAATAAAAATAAGTGATTGTATGGACAGGCGGGTCGCCCCACCTAAGCGGGTTACCTCACCTACCAGGGGTCCCCCACCTCCATGTAAACAGGCACTTATAGTCATCGCCTGGTCGTAGGTAAGACTGAAACGTTTTGACACCAGTTGTTGAAGAGGAACTGCAGCTATCATTCTTCCTTTCGCTATGTACCCAACCTTGGTAGCAGATCCAGAGAAATCCATCTGAAAATGCATCACTCTAACCAGTCACAATCGCCTTTCAACCAAAAACGGCCGAAAAAGTGTTCGAACACGACCATGGAGTCGTTCAAAATGGTTCTTTAAAGATCCATTTGGGCTTAATTATGAATTGTCCTATGCGATGAGAAGAGTTACTTGTATTTTACAAACTAATATAAGGAAGGTAATGTTGTATTGGATGATTTGAAAGTCTTTTACCCCGGGGGCGGGGGGGGTACTTTAGGAATTTCTGGGTGGGGATGTGCCGCTGGGAGCCTGGAACCCTTAACCTTTACCTGAGCTAGTTCAGCTGAATTTTGCTACCCTATACTAGAGTAAACTCCCCAAATCCCCCCTATCCTAGAGTAGCTGTGTACCTAGTCTAGATAAAATCTTCAACCAACTGATCAGTTTCCTGAAAAATGATACCCTATTCTAGAGCCAAATGCTCTGATTTATATACCCTATCCTAGAGTAAACTGCTTGAAAACCATATCCTTCACAGCGGCACATACCTGTATAGCCCATAAATGGCAGTACCCCCCCCCCCCCGGGCTTTTACCTGGGATTCCAAGAATTGATATTCATCAGAATGGTTGTCCCGTTAATAATGGACCACTGAATAGCTGACAAATGCTGACTAGTTGCGTACGACAAAAGGGTCATTTCATTAGCGGAAGCTGTTGTCTTAAACCAGGCACATGCGCTGAGGGAAGTAATTACATACGCGTAGTCGTAATTATACTTAACGTAGGCTGAGTTGTTTGAGAATCCGGGAAAGCGAAGAGTGTAATCACTTTCCCTGGCTGCAACAAAATAGGAATACAGTCAATCCATTTGATCAATAAATTGTCCACCTCACAGTAATTTAGGAGAGCTGCTACATGACCGCTCTCTCATCCAACGTTTTGCTCAGTAAGGAAGAGTTTGAGTGGTGGTAACCTTGGGCTAGGGGCAGGACGCGTAGATGGGAATCTTATAGTCCCTTCATAACTGAGAGTTATTTAATTAATTCATATTTGAACCATACCTCTTAAAAATATGAACGATTTGACCAGAAGAGAAAAGCCAAACAAGTTCAGTCACTTCTAGGTCAGCCTAGCACACAAAGCCGCAGACCTACCCAGCTCAGCCCACAAGAGAATCTCTCTTGCCCAGCCCAAGCGGCTATTTCGCCACTTAAGAAACGAGGAGAAACTGGGTAAAGGTAACTTTTGCAAAGAATTCTAGGACTACTACTGGAGACAGGGAAAAGAAAATTGGCCAGATCGTTCCCAGAAGTCTTTGCAAAATCTAACTTGGCCCAGGTTCCCTCTCGTTCTAAAGTGGCGAAAACATTTCCTGCGGCTGGTTGAAGCAAAGTTGGAGTTCAATTGTTTTGATACAGCCTTCCTACTTTATTACGTAAATCATGTCGTGATATCATTTCTATAAAAAGAGCAAGGAGGTTTGTATCAAGGGATGGTCAACTGGCTCAGCCTCACATTCAATCAAAGACTAGGGTATATTTTTGTACTAGGCACACATTTGACGAATGGCTAGCGCTCGAAAGGTCAGCTTCATAATCCTCCCACGGTGGCCAATCCACTTTCCCAGGGTCCACTTTATCCACTCATGCAGTAAATAACACCAAATTTTAGCCAAATTTGTAGGTCCAGTTCAAAAACGATGAACACACCAGTAGATAAAACTTTCTCTGTCAGTTGCTTTTAAAAGCTAATTGTTTCGCGGTGCTTCTGATGGTGTGAAGTACCGTATTTCACAAAGTAACCATTCTATTTCAAATAGATTACGATTTCGTTCTTCATGTTATTTAGAAATTTACATCATTCTTTACTGATTACTACCTGATTTAGTTTAATATTCACTCGACAAATTTTCTCCATTTTTAAACATTGTCTTAAATCTCTTGGCTTCAATTTGGAAGATTTACGTCTGCAATCTTTCAAACAGCGAAAATTGATCATAATTGACGAATAATGTTACACAACGTTAAAGGTGCCATTGGTTGAACTGCTCTTTTGATAATCATCAACCTTGACAAGAACACCACCATTTCCAGACCTAGCATAGCCTTGAGCTCCCACGCAGGCGTTTTTAGGGGAGCTCGTATTTCGAGCTCCCCTAAAAAACGCCTGCGTGGAAGGCTAGACCTAGCACATATACCTGTCATTTCAAGGGTATAGTCGTTGTATATCTGCACATCTCCTGTTATACCCCGTCTAAACATGCTCCATGAAAGCGCATCTCCTTTCTCTGTACCAGGCTCTTCGGCTAACGCTGCTACGGTCCTCGAGGAGAGCCTCGTCGTCCAGATATTGAGTCCAGTTATCAAGCCTTGGTAAGCTTTAGCTACTTTGTATGCTCCGTTTTGCACAAACTGTCCAAGATGAAACGTCCCTCCCCCTTGTACTATGTAGCCACTTAAATGTCCTTTCGTTTGAGAAATTTGGTGCACTCCATCAAGATAAAAGCTCCACTCTGTCGTGTCTGTATCCCACATCGCACATAAGTGATGCCAGTAATCATCGCCGATGAATGGTGCTTCATACGAAAGTCTGGAACAAAATACAAACCGAGTCCACAATGGCGATACAGTTGAACCTCTCTACAACGGCCACCTTGAGGACAGTAGAAAGTGGCCGTTGTAGAGCTCGAGAGGTGGCCGTTATCGGAGGTTCTACTGGTTCTACTGTACGTAGTTTAGAAATTAAACTTTCACTGTGCACTACTCTGAATATTTTCGCTGTGGTTTTCGCTTCTGGATAATAAAGTACAATTATACTTGAGACTGATTTAAATGAGGATGCACGATCTTGGAACTTTACTATCATAACTGTAAATAAGCTTTCACAAATTGTTTGTTCCAGGGTTCCTATCCAAAAAAATAAAAGCCACTTTTATTACGCAAGTAATAATTGAGGGCACTGTTTTTGCATCTACTGGAGATAGCCGGGCCAAAGGTTTAACCTTTTGCAGGACAGTGGCATTACCTTCAACTTTCAGTTATTTTATAGCCCTGAGTATCGGCCCGAGTACTGCTCATTCCTCTTGAACTAGCGCGAAACATCATACATTGCCTCTATTCTATTTACAATACGTGCGCAAAAATTACGCCAAAATGAAAACCCACCTTTACTGAGCTTTCTTACTCCCAAATATACCGTAATTCATACAATACCTACTTTTGCGCACGGCACCAAATTAGCTAAAACTGAAGTGAATTTGAACTATCAGCAGCTATCAGCGTCACCCCAGGTGCACGTTACGAATTAGTTTTACCATTGCAACTTGAAGTTCTGGCCATCCCGATTCGTAACTTAAGTTTGGTTTTTATACTGCTTCATATTTAACCTCAAACAATAATGATTGTATTTTGCCACAGTTATGGATAGTAACGTACTTAGGTGATTTTAAACCAAGCTGGAATTTCCAAAATATGCCAAAGTAAATCTCCAGTGCTGGATTCGAAGCGGAGGGGGCGACATAAGAAAAAAGATTGTAATTATTCAAATTGTTCTTCATCCACCAGCAGATTGTTCCCGCGGTCATGGATGGCATTGAAGCTTGTGGAACAACGGCGTTGCTGGTTGAACGAGCTGGGAAATTCAGGACAAATCTCGATTCTTCGCCTGGAATTGTAAATGGGAATGTGTGTATGATCGTTAGTTATAATAATATCTGTCCATCCATTCATAAATCGATCGATCCATTTATCTATCCATCTATTCATAGATTGATTGATCTTTTGATACATCACCATTCATTCATCCATCCATCCAGCCATTCATTTAATTCCAATAATTCATTCATTTATTCATTTTTTTAAAAAGGGATGCTTTAAATAAAACCTACCAATTGACCCGGGGGTGTACTTGGGTTAATTTTTGCTGGGTATGTGCCGCTGGCCTCTTAGAACCCCTACCCCATTATAGTCTATTCTGTGGCCAGTAATAGACCCCATGTCAGTCACTTTTGGGCAAATATGTAATATTCGCGATCCCAACTTAGTCACTTTCTATTTTTACAAATTGACCCATTTTTTAGATTGAAGGAAGAACAGTTTACTTGTCGTCTACAGTACAAACATTCTGGTACGTTTGCTAACCGGAAATATAAAGAACTGTCTTACCCCCAAAAATCCGAAAATGTGCGACCCCATTTTAGTAACTCTACCAAAAATGCGACCCCATTATAGGCAGTCCAGTCGTAAAAATGCGACCCCATCCAGCGGCACATCCCCATTAGCCTCTTATAGGGAAGTACCTTCCCCCGGCCAATTGAGTGAGAACCCCAACTTAACCGGAAATACGGTTATAATCATGATCGACTCAGAAGTTGAACTGAGGGATACCTTGACGTTAGACTTGCTACGAGTCGACCTCACGAGTTTCAATCGGACGAAGGACTTTTTTGAAAGTCTACCTTGACCGGAGCGAGCATTTGAACCCCGGGCGACTGGGTGGGAATGGCCGGCCGCACCACACCGAAGGTTTTACGGTGGAACCTATCGTGTCTTTCTTCCAAAAGAAAAACAACAACAACGACAACAAAACAAACAAACTGAAAACTATAGCCTGATCGAAGATTAAATGGAGCCCAGCCGGAACCCAGTCGCCCACGCCACTCATTCTACCTACCGTAGCCTGTGGGGAGAGGAGATTTTAGATGGGGGAGGGGGAGGAGGAGGAGAAGAGAAAGCTCTCCGTTTTTCGCTTCCATCTTTTCCCTTTTCCCCAGAAACACCTGATACTCAGGCTAGTAGCCTGCGAACAGCAGACACATTTCCGGTCGTCACTTTTCGGAGGGAGAGAAGCGACGAACGAAAATGCGTCTGCTGTTCGCAGGCCAACCTTCCGCTGCTGGATCGCAGATTTGAGGGTGCCAATGGGGTTGACCGACAGCTGTCAAATGGCCTAAAATTTAACCGTCAGCCGTCACTATCTGGCCCCTGAAGAATCTCTAAACTGGAAGAACTAGTTACCATGTTCTAAAAAGGAATTTTTCTAGGCTTTACAAGTCTTACTAAAATTAGAGCTTGCTTATTTCTGAAAATATCTGGACATTTTATATAAGTGAAAGGCAAAGACAGCCTCCAAAACACAACAGTTCATATTGATTTATAGAGAAGTTAATTTTTACCTAACATGGCTAGAGATCACCAAGAAATCAGAAATCACGGACGTCGAATTTCGTGACATTCATATACAATCTGTCACGCAATGGACAACTCCGCTGAATTTTTGCGAGTTTCCCGGGCTCGTAGGTTTAGGAAACACCTTGAGTGGTGAAATTCAGATATGTTTGTGGTCCAACAGAAGCTGCTGACTGAAAGTATTGCCCAAAAAATGGCGGCAATAAACTGTCCGTGAAACAACCTTTTCAACGAGTGGTTTTGGAGAAAATTTGGATGAATTGTAGCCAAGATATGGCACAGCGAAGATCTTGAGGTTTAGCCGAGAATGGCTTGCTCTATTTTGGCTTGTTTGAGACACAAGGATACCACAACAGAAACAGATTGAGAGATGTCCTTTAGCGTTTCTCAGAGCTTGGCTTCAACAGATTCAACGTCGCCGTGAACAAGGAGGCCTTCATCGCAAGCTGGATTCACCGTTTTGAGCATTCCGCCATAATATGGGCCTCCTACAGAAATTCTTCGCATCTTCAAGGTTGAATACCTCAACGATTACGACCAGGAGAAGTGCAATTCTCTGGGATAGTTTTAGGTTTCCTCGATTGCTAGCAGAATTGCAGTGAACGAAATGGATTTTACATTCAGTTATTGAGGTAGGATTGATTTTGTATCTATTTTCGACTCTATTCTGCCATTAAAGCCTATAAACATTGAGGCGTTTTGTGACACAACGTAACGCCAAAATGCTGTCTCGAGAGCGCATGCCTGTCCAAAATTTCTAGCCATGCTCTTGGGACTAAATTTTTACCTGATAACCGTCAACAGTCAAAACCTGTAAAATCTAACTGTTAACCATCAAAATTGCAAACAAATTAGCCGTCAAAAAACCAACTGTCGCAGCCAATAATCCTCAAATGTGAGGGGTAGGCAGTACACGGTAAATGTAAATGTAAAATGTAACTGTCAACTGTTCAGGTCACTACCCCATTGAGCAGGGTTGTCATTAAGAGCTGGGGGCCGGGGATTTTCCCCGGCTACTAAAAGAGTGGCCCCCAGGTACTTTTATTGGAAAATAGAGGAAAAATAGAACCAAAAGAAATCCCTAGCTGTTTGATTCCCCGCCTACTTGTTGTATTTACCCGGCAACTTGAAATCTTATTAACAACCCTGCCCATTGAGACTCTCAGATTTCTGCTATGCGCGGGTTCATTTAACAGAAAATAGGGGAGGAAAAGTCAGAGAGTTACTAACCCTTGTGGCTGCTTTTATTATTTTTCACTGTATTTTATTAGCCTGAGATAACATCCGACATTTTAAGACACCATCATCACTGATTTCCCTGTGAAATGATGTCTGAGAAACAAGCCCAGAATTAAAATACCAATGAGATCTGGGTAGTGTTTCTGATTGGTTGAAAATTTGTTTCATCCAATCAGGAGCAGTACCCAGATCTGGGTCTGGGTAGTGACACGTCTCTCGTCATCAGTATGGAATTTCTGTGTGTGAATTTTAACAATACCTTTACTATACCTGAAGCATTGCACGTCGAATTCCGTTGAATCTGTATTTGACCCCGAATTTTATTTAGCAATTCGCTCCAAAAGACAACACTTTTATCCAATTCAATGTTGCCATGACAGTCACTCGACAGTTTCTTCACTAGACGCTTAGCCGACATTTTCTTCTGTATGAAAAACTGCGAGATGTTGCCAATGAATGACTTGGTCGAGTTGAAGAACTGGGCACTAGAATTCTTCTGTTCTTGACCCAGTACCAGCCTTCCTCCTCCGCTTATTGCCTGTCCAGTTCCTACATTGCTTCCATAGGCTCTTCGTGCACCGTCAAGGTATAAGGTCCAGTTCCCTGCTCGATTTCCCCAAGTCAGGCAAACACAACGCCATTTCCCATCATTTATAGATATCAGGCTAACTTTTCTGTCGAGAAGAGGATATTATTTTTAAATAACTGTAAAGTTAAAGTAACATTCAAAAAGGCTCTAGAGAGTTCCGCACCAGTTTTAAAAAATTATGCACTTTAGAGTGGCTTAGGCTATATTCACACTACACCATGCCACCACAAAAAGTCATCTGGTATAGAATAAACAGCAACAACCTGGGGCTGTACAAGTCATTCACCCATCAAACATCGTACTGGCGCGGTTGGCCGAGAGGGTTTGGTACACTAAATTCCAGTGCTCACTTTTCAATATTTACTTCCTTCTAAGTGGATTCCAGTCCTTGCTACTGCTTATTAACTTCCGTGACAGGCCGAATAAGTGTTCGCATGTAGGACACCAAAGTATGGCAAAAACTCCTATCCAATGTGTGATGCTCCACTATTGTGATCGGTGAGGTGCACCTTCACCCCAGTCACAGGAATCGCGCCACCGCAACTGTCATGTGTGTGAACAGAAACCCAATCTGGCGGCGCAAAAGCTATCCGATCAAGTGTGAACACAGCTTTAGAAAGAACATAATGTTTTTTCCTTTGGTATCATGAATAATTTCTCTCCTGTAAAGTTCCACATATTTCCAAAACAGCCACTGCATAACACGCTGGATTTTAAACAGACTGGGTTAACCGTAGGGTGTGTATATGCTACAAAAAGATGCTATACATCTCTGCAAATGCATGAAAGATGTGGCTGTGAATCTTGCCAGTACGTGTGCAACACAGACTTGGATAGACGTGGTTGACCATCACATGGAAAAAGGGGGCTGTGCACCTGTACTAATGCAAGGAACAGCTGTGCTTTTGAGGGGGAACTGACTGGACAATACATCTGTACCTATGCCTATGCTAAAGCATATGGGACAGGGCAATGTCAGGTGCTTGAAGATGGAAGACTGTGCTAATGCCAAAATATAGGGCTTTGAATTTGTGCTAATACACGGAGAACGGGTCTGTTCATTGGTGCTAATGGGTTGGAAAATGGGGCTATGGATATGTGTTTGTACTCAAAGTCAGGGCTCTGTTACTGTTCGTGATTTGGGACACGGAGCTGTCTATGTGGACTTGTGTACTGGAGGATGATATGTGCTAGTGCATGGAGGTCGCAACAAAAGTGGCCTCAAACATAATGTGACGGTGAACATCTGGCTGAGACACTAACCTGGATTCATGAAGCAATACCAGTTCACAATCTTCACTACTTTCACATCCTAAAGACAGTTCTCTAGTCCCATCAAACGTCATGTAGGAAAAGAGATGAAAAGGCCCCGGATCAATTGTTTGAAGCCACATGCACAACGTCATAGTATACACTTCAATTGTACTGTCCAAGGTGATTGCTGCAAAACTGGCACCATGTTTACTCGGGAAAACCATGTCGTAATGAAATAAATCAGCTGGAATGAAAACGGAAGAGAAATGCGATAAGGACATTCCTGACCAGTAAAATGTTGAGTTATTCATCATCCGATGCCATAAAAAATTGAAGAAAATAATGATTAGAATTGGAATTCTTTAGTGTTGTAGCTTAGCTAGGGTGATGGTGGATATGACTTTGGGCCGCGCTTATTTGTACTCACAATCAAACCATGCAGATGTTGCGAGCTTTAGAAACACCAACAGCTGGTGGGTCTAGGGGGAGCATAAATACCACAAAAGAGAGGCTAAGGCTTATACGAGGCACTTCCCGTGTTCTTAAAGGGAAAAACTATACACTCTATGACTTTCATTTCTTATAGCTGCAGTATTTTTACCTATTTTGATTCCCTATTTTCATTATGTTCAGTTATGTGTGGTGCAAATTTAAGAAAGAGGGCAATTTGAACGAAGACAACTTTATTAATATACTTAAGACTTGATTTAAAAAATTTGCCTGCAAAGATTCATCTTTTATAACTGTGTCTAGTTGTAGGTGTCCAGTTTTCAAAATTCCATAACTGAAATCATTAAGTGCTCACCCCATTGTTAATTTCTTTGCCCTTCTTAATTATGCCGTTTTCAAGAATACAACAGTTGTTCTTGCTGACCTTATGTCTAGTATTACCTTTGTATGACTGACACCTGTCACCAGTAATTCCCAACCTGCATAGGCAGGTGATCTGAGAGCCAATCAGACAGGTGTCCACACATGAGCCACCATTCAAGCAAGGAGAAGACAGGCATTTGGAGGTAGCCTGGGTACCAAAAGAGAATTTCACACTTTAGGGACCAGTCATTATTTATCGCCTGGGAAGGGGTGGAGGATTTGGGGCTAAACAAGGTGAAATTTAGCCGATCCCCCCTTTGAATGTTACTTCACTGAAGTGATCCCCCCTAATAACATTTGATGACTTTTGCGATCCTCCCACTAATGTCTTCATTTTCCAAGCAAATTTGAGTGGTCCCCCCTCTGAATTCTTCCAAAGTTTTTGGCAGTTATGACTGATCCCCCCTTTTGTTCTCCTGAAAATCAAGTGATCCCATTAATTTCCCCCCCCCCCCCAGGCGATAAATAATGACAGGTCCCCTAGAAACAAGAAAGGAATTGGTGCCCATCAAATTTCCCCCCCCCCCAGGCGATAAATAATGACAGGTCCCCTAGAAACAAGAAAGGAATTGGTGCCCAAATGCCTGCTGGCTGCAGTTGTTTCCGGGATCGTTGCTGGGGACTTGCTGGTCAGCTATTGGGCATTTTTTCCCTGTTCCTAGTAACAGTCCCCACCCCCCGCCCCCATTTTTAAGGTGGCGAATTTGTCATTGAGCTATCTATGCACATTAGGAACATCAATCTTATTACCTTAAGCACCGCTGGGCCGGTTGGAGTCTGTTAAGAATGAGCTGTACAAATAATGAGAATGAACTAACTGATGTCTCATCCGAGGAGAGCGTGTTCTGATAAGGTGTTTGACAATTGTTGATCGGAAGTGAACATAAATTATTTTAACGTTTTTGTATTAACAGACTTGGAAGGTGCTATTTAAGTGATAGTTGAGAAGGAATTACAATGTTTTCATTTTCGAAAAAAAATGTCGTTCCATTGCCACCCCCCCCCCAAAAAAAATTGTAAAAAAAATGTAATAAAATGTAACAAATAAAGAAGTTTTGACTGTGCTTTGTTCTGTTGTGAAGAACAAGAAGCGGCTGGAACACCAAAGAAGTAGCTTGTCAGGGTATATGGTGACTACAAGATGAGATGGGAGGGCGCGGCTTTGTCCCCATTGTCTCTTTTTTTCCCCATGATCATCTCTTTTTCGAAATAGATGTTTGTTCTCGATCTCTTTACTCATAACACAATTACCTAGTACTCAACATTTCATCAAACCTTTTGTGTATCATAGTATTTGTAACCAGGCCTGCCGTAGAACGCATTTGGACTGGTCACCATAGTTGCATTATTAAGCTCACAGATGTTTCTCAAGCTGTTACGTTCATCTCTGAAGTTATACGATAAACACTGCTTAATCTTCAGGCACTCAAACGAGCAAGACATCACATCTGGGACAGTCAAATTGGAAATCACATGACCTAACAAGCTGGAGTCTAGAGGAAAAGAACAACTTTCCTCAGAGACTATTATTTTCTTATTTTAATCTTGAACTTCGAAGATAAAAAAAAAACTTTATCCTCTGCCTAACTCAACCATAGCTTTGTGCCTTCTTCAACATTTTCAATAATTTTTTTACTGCACAGCTTGCACTAGTAAGAGGGTCTCGACGGGGTAATGACTTTGATGGTTAAAGTTTAAAGTTTTTCCAATTTTGATGGTTTACGGCTAAATTTTAGAACTTTTGACGGTTGACAGTTATCAGATGGAAATTAAGTCCAAGAGTTTAGATGAGGTAATGATGATGCCTTTCGCTTATATAAAATTTCGAAATAAAATATTTTCAAAAATAAGCAATTTGTAATTCTAGTAAGACTAGTATTGCCTAGAAAGATTCCTTTTGAGAACATGGGAACTAGTTTTTCCAGTTTAGAGATTCTTCAGGGGGCAGAAGTCCGTTAAGATCAGTTGAAATAGTGAGATTTGAAATACCTTGAAAATTTTACGGTTAATGTTATTCTGCATTTTTGACGGTGGACGTTAAAAATAACCTTTTTCAGTCGACGGCTGACGGTCAACCCCATTGAGAACCTCTAGTGAGTCTAAGTTATTTGAAAATCAGTGTATAATTGCTGTCGTACCAAGTCTTTTTACTCGTGTACTCAAAAGCTCCTGTTAGAGCGTTAAGTCCCATATTCTATATGCTGAAGACACTGCTTTGTATCACTAACGCGCAAAAATAGACCCTTTCACTGTTTTTTTCAACTTTTGACATGGACGAGTTAGGGAAAATCCTTCGAAACCACTGGAAAGAGAACCTTGAAATTAGGAAAACTGCCAAATTTGAAAGTGATACGTTTTCAGCGAGCGATGATGTAGCTGCGAAAAGTTGCGAAAATTTCCTAGGGGGGAGGTACTTCCTTAAAGAGGCTAATGGGGATGTGCCGCTGGATGGGGTCGCATTTTCACGACTGGACTGCCTATAATGGGGTTTCATTTTCAGTAGAGTTAATAGAAAGGGGTTGCATATTTTCGGATTTTTGGGGTATGAAAGTCCTTCATATTTACGGTTAGCAAACGTACCAGGATGTTTGTACTGTAGGTGAAAAGTAAAGTGTCCTTCTTTCAATTAAAAACTGAATGTGTCAATTCATTTTAGGATGACCTATTTAAAGGATTGATAAAGTAGATACATAAATAGAAAGTGACTAAGTTGGAATCGCGAGAATTACGTATTTGCCGAAAAGTGACTAAGATGGGGTCTATAATTGGCCACAGAATAGACTATAATGGAGTAGGGGCTCTGAGATGCCATTTTCGGCACGTTACCGTATAAACACTTAGGGTCTCTGAGATGCCCCCCTCCCACCAAAAAATTTACCTAAGACTTTTGGGGAAATTTACACGGTGGGGGCAAGTCTATGCCCCCCACCGTACAAATGTCTGTAAATTTTCGCGTCTTTTTGGAACTGTATCTTCCTTAGTTTTTAACAAATCACTTTCAAACTTGGCAATTTTACTTATTTTGACGCGCTCTTTCCAGTGGTGACGACGGATTTTCCTTAGCTGGTCCATGTCAGAAATTGAAAAAACTGTGAGAGGGTCTATTCCAACCGCCAACCGCACGGCATCCCAATCCTCCCAACCCCCACCTCAGGGAATATGCCCCGGGTAGCCGCTAATACGTTAACGTCACCTGCAGCTAATTAACCGATTCTCTACAATTTTTGCAGAACATAATATCGCACTGAAGAGGGTAGTAGTTTGACGTTTTAATTATCTCGATTTTTGTTTTCACGTGCGATCGAATTTTTCTAAAGATTCAGATGGATGTGCATAATTTAAATTTGTCAGAAACTGACAAATTTACTTAGTATGTTTTGTGCTAATATCAATACATCCATCTAGCGTTCTCCATTTTAATTTCTTTTTTTGCTGATAATTGCAATATGAAAACACGTCGACAAGGTGACAAAACAATGAGATCTCAAAGAAGGACTTCGTCCCCACCAAGCTTTTTCTTACTTTCTTAGTTTTCTTTTCTTTCTTCTTCTTTCTTCCTTTATTCGTTTGTTCGGTTTTTCTCGTTTTTGGCGTGCCCGACACGAATTATTTGTTGTCTTAATGAAACAGAAACGTCTAGAAAGGTCTAGGCGTGAGACGAGTTTTTTGTTATAGAGTCTTGAAACGAGGAGCCAAGAAGGTGTCAAAGAGTGTCTAGTGTGTTCGTTTTTCATACGGAGGAAGAAAATCTTCATCTTTAGTTTTGCTAATTAAGTGACGGAATAGTAACGTGAGGAAACTTCTCAGATGTTTAACTAACAGTAAAACTCGTAAAATGGCTCAAATATATATTGGGAGGTTTAAAATAAATAAGTTAAAAGCCGTTTAATTTAATAGTTTGGAATGATAGAAATGAATAAAATCAAACATTTCTACATGAATAAAAAAAAAGCGAAGTATCTCAGATGTAGGCCTGATTTATACCAGTAACAACTGTTCAGTTCAATGAAAACTGTTTCTAGCAAATATGGTGAAGATGGCTCAATTCTTAGCTCAACATCTGTTTTAGGCAAAAGTTGAGTACGCCGTGTATCAGTGCAAAGACAGTTTTTAACACAGCAATTCTTTTAGGGGTTGTGTATCCGTGCTTTCACTAGAATTCAAAAGACGTGTAATCGCTCTAGTACATAGGATACAGAGCTAGTATTTTCTTTTGAGAAGAGAAAGGTTAAATATACTTTTTCCCTCGATGACATGACTAAATTCAAGAAAAATAAGAGTATTACCTGTATAAGGCCCTTTAAAATCTCCTACCCTTTTACAGTAGCTTCTTGAAATCGTGGACGGGCTGACATATACTCGAAGCGAACTCAAAAACAGAGGTAAAACAAACAAATTAAAGTTGTCCATCTCAGCAGTCCTTAAAAAGCGGAATGCGTGTACACCTATAATTACTGACTTTAAAAAAGACGAACACAAGCTTAATTGCCTTTTCTACGAGGTGTTTTTTAAATTAACTATCTGCAACGCAGCTGGACTTTAATTAGCTGCTTTCAAAAGACAAAACACAAATTTTGCTTTAGATACTTTTTTTATAAGTAGGATTTTTATAAACAAACTGGTTATCTTATAGGCCTACAATAATACGTTTAATCGATAGGTCTTATTAAAACGGCGAGTGAACATCGTTGAAAACAACTCTTAACACTAACAAAAAAAGAAAAGAAAAAGGAAAACGCACAATTCTATTATCAAAAAAGGGAAATTGACGTGTTCAGTAATCAACACCGTCCAAAAGAAAATGGAATTCAAGAAGATCATCGCTGTTGATGATCTTCTTTCATATAATTCTTCACCCCGAAGGTCTTATATATGATTTTATAACTTTATAAAACATTTTATCTTGATCTTAAAACAATCCTCCCACCCCGGATTATCCAGAGGTCAAGAGTGACAACAGGGGTTTGCGATTTTAATCTACTCTGTAAATTAAATGATTACTCAGACAGTTCTTTTCCTACGGCTTTTGGAATGGACTGGACTGGACTGGAATGGAATGGATTGCTTTGTCGAGTCCAATTGTTCGCTATCAGTCCGACGGTAGGGATCAGTTGAAATGATTAGCTAACCATAAAAAACCCTTCCTTAACCCACCTTATATTTAAAAAGCATTTTTTGGGGACATCTACATGTCTCTGTGGGAGAAAGATGAGTCACACAAGGGACAAGCCAGGAATGTTTAAAACTACATTAATATTAAACAGATCTGTTTCAGCAAGTCTCAATTCAGCCCTGCAGAGCCCACGCAGAATCATTTCAGCCCTAGCTAATTGGACTACAGTATTTTGGCCCTGATTAAGGGAGCCACATTAGGGTCACATTAGACCCAAAAATAGGACTGTATTTTAATCACCGGAAGGGTCCCACTTTTAGGGCTAAAACAGATCTTTCTGGTTTACAGTGTATGTGAACAGTACTGCAAAAGGATCCGAAAGGCCGGCACTACATCATGGTGTCCATCGGTTGCCTCTCCCTATTTCCCCACCTTTCATCAACTCCATCCCAAGCATTTAAAAAAGGGATACAGGTGAGGTAAGTAGGAAAGGGAAAGGTTCACCATTTCACAATGAAACTTATGAGAAAGGGGCACCATTGTCTGTGAAAAATTGTATAGAAAAGTCTAAGGGAGTGAACCTCGGAGCTGAGCTTAGCCAGTATAAAACTTTGTTGAGTAACCCTCTTTCCCGGCCCAAATAGGCCCTGTGCTCGTTAGTGAAGTCAAAGCATCCGGTTTCTTCTTGTTTACTGTCATTTTACTGTACAATCACCTTTTTGGGCTGAACTGAAACAGAAGTGTTTTTTTTGTTTAACAATATACACTTACACAACAACAACAACAGACAGCTCAGAGGAAAAAACTTTTATTTGGGCTAATCTTGCTCCTTACTCATGGCCGTGCTCTAGCAGAGCCCGGTGGCCCCTGGTGCCTAACTTTTGCTCTCGGGTGACTAGGAAATCTTAGTGTTTTCATACAAATCATATGCTAGGCACTGTCGATTTTACAGGTTCAGAACACTGGGCTTCCTTCAATTTTCCTCAGAGCATAGCCTAATGCTTACTTCAATTTACGCTTTAGCTATAAATTAAAGTTGAGATTAGACTTGTTGCCTGTGCCTTCCATAAAACTAGCGGAAGAAGGCAATTCAGACTGAGTAATAAAATTTATTCAAAAAGTTACTAGTGACCAAGATGATACAAAATTATACAAATGCCAGTTAGACACAGTAGCCAAAATATGAAAGGAAACCAATGAAGACTACTTCACTATAAAAGAACATGAACATGTCTTGTACAATGTAGGAAATAAGAACTCATAAAAGTTCTTTCGGTAAAACTAACCTGTTGACAACCATACTGAATGTAATAGCAATGTTAAAGTACAAGCTACAACAATTACAACCATGAAAGTATAGTAAAATGAAGTCAACCGTAAGTGCCAGGAATCCGCTTTCGGTTTGTCACTTATTGCTCTCCAACGAGCCCGCCTGAGAAAACAGCGGACATTTAACGACACCAGAAAGGAGCGCAGAAATTCCATACTGATGACGCATCACTGCCCAGATCTGAGTGGTGCTTCTGAATGGTCGTGCGCGTGGGAATTTTGTTTCAGCCAATCAGAAGCACTACCAAGATCTGGGTAGTGACGCGTCATCAGTATGGAATTTCTGCACCAGTTTCTCAGACGTAGTTTCTCAGGGAAACTAGTGGTGGCGTCGCGAAATGTCTGCGGTTGATTTTTTCTTTTTTCAACTTTCGTTTGTAAAAAATATAATTTGAAAATAGCGTTACATTTGAATCTTACATTGTTTTAACTTTTTCTATTTGCCGAGTTGCGTAGGAAAAAAACTAAACTTTTAATTGTGTATTACCTCAGTATTTATAGAAGGTACGAAGGAGTAACGACACTGCCCCCCTCCCCCCCGTCAGTAATTTATCCTGTTTCAAGCTGTTGCCTTTTTTACCTGACACCGAGTAGATTTTGTGTCGAATTGGACTGGGGGACTTGTTTTAGGGGACGAATCTGGAGCAAGTTTCTTTCGCAATGTCTTTATAGACCGATAGGGACTTTACGATCCGACGACGCGATGGCATCGAAAACGTTGCATAAAAAGTGAATTTATGTTCTTCCAGTCTTTATCGCGATTATTCCTACCCGTTTACTTTATCAAAAGGTGGCTATACTTGCTGAAAGTGATCACGTTCGAATTACTGACGAGAACGTCAAACAGTCTCCCCCAAAAATCACTGAGACTGGCATCGCGGGAAACTTAACCAATCAAAGTTAACATTCGGCATATTTCGACCGGTCGTCATAAGTGGAAAGCGAGAGTGACACGGGAAACAACGTCGAATCAGACCTGGCAGTATTTCAGAATTCAACAAGAAACGGGTTTTATCTCCATTGCCTGGAGAGAAGCTTCCTCGTAACAAAATTTGAAAGTTATCATTAATTACTTGTATACTGGCATTAGAGGACTGCAAGCCCTAGTGTTTATGAACATTGTCTGGAAGTCTGTCTGTTCACAGACATAAAACTGCTGCCGGGATAGCCTTTGCAAATCCATGTTATGCTTGTCAGCGGCATCCACACTCCTCAACAACCATCCCTTGAAAGGACCTGATAGTTATTGCACCAGGCGTTTTTTCCACAAACACACTTAGGCCTCTAAGTTTCACTGGCACACAGCACGGTTCACCAGCGCCCTGATCCAATCCAGATGAATGTAGTATCGTCCTTATTACAGCATGTCCAGTCGGGTGGACCTGGGCCGAGAAAATCAGTGGCAGTCATTTCAAGCTAATACGGTAGAACCCCGCTTTACGGACACCCGCCCAATAAGGGAGAGCTCATTATCACGAACAGAGCGCGCAGGTCAAGAACTCGGGATCGGACAAACAAAAAGTGCTCAGGACTTTGAAGTTTGGTTTGTTTTCCAGTCACAACCTTCCTTTTCAGTTCACTTGGTGATCGTGTTGTCTATTCCTATGATCTTTTAGACTGAAAAACAGTCGTTTAGTTTTTTCTCAAAATCGCTTTTTTAAAGTCGATTTTAATGAAAACCAAACGACTGTTCAGTGCAGTATAAAAGATCGTAGAGTAGACAAAACCATCACAAAGTAACACGAGAAAATGAAAGGAAATGTTTGGAGATCATCGTGGAGAATATGTATGACGATAATAGATTAATCTCAATACAACTTCCAACTCCGAATAGACATCGGATCTTACAGAGAACAAAACTGAAAACATCCCTTAGACAACAATAATAGTTATTTGTGGTGAAGTAGACTAAAGCAAGAAAGAATTGACTAAAGGTATAAGGGGCGACAGGACACAAGCACGGATGTGATAAAAAAGGTAATAAAAAACCTTTCTTGAAAAATTGTGTCCCGCACTAACAAACGACAGATTCAAACAAAAGCCGCATCTATTAGGAAGCGCTTGCAATAAAAATACCGTAACATGATTATAACTGCTCTCGCCTTCGGTCTGTCTAATTTATCCCGATCCTTAGACTTTGTAAAGGTGAGTTTTCATTTTCTTTTTCCTGATGCCCGCTTTGCGATCGCATTGAAGGCCCTCTTCGCTCACTTTTCCTCATTGAAACTCGCCAAGCTCGCTTTTAACCGGACTTATTAGAGGTCGACCTTGTAGCAAGTCTATCCGATCGTAAAAAACAAAGAAATGCTGATTGTCTACATTAAATTTCACGAAAATGAAATCTAAAAATGGGAACTTACGCTTTTGTCCAATGGAAATGTGCATTCTCCTCCACACCGGAAGGACTCGAAGGTACGAGGAATGAGAACCTCGTTCATGTTAAGATGTTTTCTGACGTGCACTGTCATGGGACGTTTAGAACAGGGACCATCATCACGAACAATTGCACGGGGACGTCTAGATATGCGGCTTGTCATCTTCTTTGTTTCACTATACAATTAAAGAAAAATATGCTCATTTAAGATACTATTCTTCCATAAAAAAAAAAAAAAACAGAATAGCAACATCTTGAAACATATTGCTACAACTTTTAAACGTCAACTTAACAATCGTATGTTCCTGAGTCTCTTTGGATCTCTAGGGTTCGTCTGTAAGGTATGGATCAGATGCCTGTAAGGGCGTTCGCTGTGTCGCCAAGAACAGGTGATATCATCCTCGGAGCCCCGGAGGCATCTAATCCAGACAAAATATTCACTGAGGAAAACATTGTATGCAGACAAAATTTTACATATCTCAAGAACTAGACTGGTCGTTTTCCCTACTGTTCCATTATTCTCTCTTGTCTAGAACTGGTTCTTTAAAACTACAGGTGCCCACCGGAACTCTCATCTCTAGTCTGCGAAAACAGACGTTTCTCCTCGTTCGTCACCGTTGGGGGACGTTTCGTGGGGAGGAACAGAAATTCCATACTTATGACGTAAAACTTTCCGGAATCTGGTCAGGAGCGCTGATTGGTCGACGGAGAAGTTACATTGTTTTAGGTGTTGTTTGCGAATGACAGACAAAAGGCCACAAAGGTCAAATGAAAACGCGAAATCTTGAACGAAACAGTTAATATTTGTGGAATGTAGGCTGCTCTAGAAGAAACATTTGAGGTTTGCTGGAGCTCGTTCGCAGATGAACACAACATTTTACCAAAATCGATCAGGAGAAACGTAAAATTGAACAAATTTGCATTTGGAATCCCATGACTACCGAATTTATTACGTAAACGTTGATTTACGTCATCAGTATGGAATTTCTGCCGTTAAGACGCAGACGTTCCCCCTCGCGAAACGTCCCCAGCAGCGATGAGGGAAAACGGCTGTCTTCGCAGGCTAGAGAGAAATGGGCTGGTTTTTTTTTGGCAGGCTAATTTCTTTCTTTCTTGCCGTAAACTCGCTTTTACTGTAGGCAATTGCGCATGCCTGTTACTGCGGTATCTTGTCGCAGCAAGCTTCCTGTCGGGTCTCCAAGAATAGTGTTTGCCAAAATAATCCTACCAAGCATTCTTATCAAGAGCTTTATCTCAAGATTTTTGTTTTTAAAATTATCCAGATATTACCGTCGGCACGTTTATTAATTTTGACTCGGCTCGCCTTGAAGTCTTTAGGATGTGGCTATTGTTTTTTTTTTAATTTGAGCTAGAAAATGAAGTCATAACGACCCTGAAACTGCAGGTCTTTCGATTTTACCGTTGATTTTTTTCTTGCTAGTGGTAAGGGCGCATGTTTAGATATAGCAGTATTGCGTTTTCCCTGCAAAAAGACGTCTCTGCGTTGGGATTCCATACCGTCACTCCCCAGATCTGACGCTTTTTGGAAAAAGGAATTTTTAGCGGAGGGTGCGCTGTTTAGCTATATGGGCACGCGAGAATTTTAAAATTACAGGAGAAGTGCTTGCCGTCCTGCCCTTTTTGAGTTCTCTTGAACCTCCTATGAAATGCGCGCACTACAACATAATTATTGTGAAGGACGGCGCAAAGAGACCCGGTGAGCAGTAAAAACAACGAGGAGTGGTGTAGGTTCCCTCTCCCTTTCTCTTTTTTCCGCTTTCTGACTATGCGCAGCAGTCCATTATGTATCTGAACGCTTGAAATAGGCTACAGAACCTGTGTTAATACATCGGGTTTGCTCTCTGCCGTACCCTCCGTTGTTCTTGAAACTTTACTCGTAGTACGTAATCTGATTCTGACGGTGCTAATTTTAGATTAAGCAACAAATGTGCTTAGAGTTTGCCAATTTTTTCCATAAAAGGTGCTAAACTGAGTAGCTACAGTTTGATAAGAATAAAAGTATTTTAGTTCCAACAAGGGCTCCCTTTTTACCTCATCAAGGATGTTATGTCTTTAATTCCTTGCACTTTTGTGTTATCAGTTTCCACAATCAGCAGCGGCCTCTTATTTCTTGGGGCTTTTACGTTCACGTCAACTAACAGAGACTGCTTCACGCGCGGGACATGCGATTTCACCTTGAAGTATACACCATGATTTAGATGAGACGAGAATATCCACCTTTTTACCAAAGCACGAGCGGGAAACACGTACCACCTGGTACCACCCCCCTGGAGTGCTTTGGAATAAACGGCTGTACGAGAAAGCCCGTCATACAGAACAAGTCGTCCACGCTGAGGGAGGGGTGAATCGGGAACAGTCGTTTTAATAAGTGCACGGATTTGAACTGAAACGATCCTCTCCTCAGTTCCAATGTCGGAAGCGCTGAGATTGAAGAAGACAGTATTGAGTTTTGTAGTGGCTGTAAAAGAAAGAAACTCTATTGTAAAAATATATACATAACAAGTATTTCTTTATTTCATAGACTCTTCATAATCCATGTCAAATCTTGACAATGGAGAATAGTAGAGCTTTTGTGGGTGTTTGTCTGGTGGAGAAATCTGACAGTGCTCCGAGTTCGAGTTTTGTGAAGCTTACACTTGCACTCTGGCCTATTTGAAAGGGAACCTGTTGTAGCAGGTTGTAGCTGTTGTAGCCTGATGAGTCCGACACTTTTTTTTATATTGACTTTTTTCTCTTAGTGCTTTTCTTGGTAGTTGTACCTTAGTAGTAAGTAGCTGATATCTTTCATCACAATTATATCATATTATAATTACAGGTTTGGATTCTCGGTTTTCACATGACCGTTCACCAAAATTCAAATTTCCAAAGAAGTAGCAACTCGTCTGACTATTTACTTTCGTGAGGTTACAGCAGCTTAGCACGTTTAATTCATGGTACAAATTTTTCGTTCCAAAGAGTTTCTTCTGTGATAGAGTACACTTGAATTTCCAAGCTTTTGCGTGCCGAGGCATGCATTTCATTACGGCGGCCAAGAAAGCTCTCATAGGTTAGAAATGTTACCGAACTTTTGAGATTTTGCTATCTGAACAGTCTCTGTCTCAGAATAACCTTACTCTTCATGACATTGCTTTAATACAAAGCGATGATCCACGATCTTGTAGCAAAACTAAAAAACAGATGCTCCTGTAGGTTTCCGGCCGCCATGTTTGTGCCCCTCAAAGCTCTACACAATCAGCTTTTAAAATTTGGTAAAACACTTTTCTCGCATATGAAAAATCGCACAGACCTGATTATTGGGGGGTATTTTAGCATATTTGTCTTTTTTCATTTCCCAGACTCTACCCTGATTTGACCCTAAGGGTTTTGATTTTTATTCTTGATAGGCGAAACAGTGAAAACCAACGATACGTTGTTTCCCGTTGTTTATATTTGAAAGGAGAGGTTGTTACTTTTGACCCAATAACAGTTGTTGTAGCCTCTAAGTAAATTACATCGGTTTCATCCGAGGCCTATCCGAGACGCCCGAAGCAAGCGTTTTTGAGCGAGCTACCGATACAAATCGGAAGAACTTTTGTCAATGAGTTTTGCAACCCCTACCTCATAAAAAATTCAAATAAGAAAAAAAAAAAAAACATCATTCTTAGTCATTGTTTTAACTTGAGAGATCAGGTATTATTCCGGAAACGGAACCATGTCTCTCCATGTTGTTGTCCGGGCGGAGTCAATTATTGCGACGTGCTATGGGTTTTAAGAGTATTTCTAACCCTTCACTCTGAGGACGAAACCCCTCCACATGACCATTTAAATGAAATCTTTTTTTCGGGAAGTACTTCGCATGATGCCGTTTGCTTTTCCATAGCGTGAGATTTGCCCTGAACTTTATTGCCGTGATGAGCAAGTAATAGTTTCCTGAAACAGGAAGTTCTACGGGTTTGTTTGGGTTTTTTGAGATTTAGAGATCTTAAAGATGGTGACACGGGGCACGAAAACCTTTAAGGTGCTATTTTAAGAATTTTAACGTTTCTATTTTATCTTATCGTTTGGTACTGTTGTTCGATTTAATAATATATGTCTTTATTTCATAGAATAGAAATACATATTCTCTGTTGCAAAAACTATTAAGAAAAGAGCCAAGTGTTACAAAGATAAAAAATAAATAGCTGAGAAATAAGGAATATTGTGTTAAAAAGACGATGGAAAAATGGTAAAAGGACATGGCTAAGTTATAATTAAATATTAAACGACGATTCATAAAAGTGTTCATAAACCTTTGGGTGTTAATTTCGGCCTAAGAGCAGAACTACGACGCAGCTTGTAGTTAGTCTCCTTTGCTTTAATTTGGCAAGGATGTGATAGAGAGGATGGCCTTCCGACTTAGATACTTTGCAAGCCGGTCCCTCCACTGAGAAAAAAACATGTTAAAAAATCATGATCCCTTAGTATTAAGTGCTCTTCAACTTGATTTCCACACAGTTATTATTAAAATACAGATGGCGGAAAGCAAAAAGCTGGCTTTCGAAACAGGGGGGCACTCACTCCCCCAAGGAAGGGTCAATTTCGATGTCTACCATTTGTAGTTTGAATACGGACCTCATCACAGAACAGCGCTGTTTAGTCGTAGCTAAAATTACTAAATTTTTTTCTGATTTCAATTATCACTGTGAAAAAAACTCTAAATAACTAAAAATGAATCCTAAAGATAATACATGGTGGCGCGGAACGTTTTGAGCGCGAGGGAGGTGAAGGAGGGAATGGAGAGAAGGGGAGGGACATCGTACATCGTGCGAAGCTCATACTTAAATGTAAGTTTCCCAAAACTTCGTTTGCGTGGCTCCTTGGTACTGGCCGGCAAACCTCTTTCAGCTGACATAATCGATTAGGTACCATACAAAGACCATTTCTGTTTCCTAGCGATGGTCTTAGTGGAAACATTTAGCTGCTGTTTGGCTTTTCGAAAACAGGCCAGAGTTGTCCAACAACATATTATTTCGCTACGCGCTGTCGTCATTAATGAAAACCATTAGTGAAAGCATCACGAGCCTGAATATGTATCAAACAGAACTATTACATTGTTCTTGCAATATTTTCGGCACCGAAAAATGGAAGAGGTGGGCTGAATCCCCACAAATTTTTGTCCCCCTCTCCCAACCCCCCCCCGACCCCGGCTAGCTGCCGAACCAGAAGAAATTACATAAAGAAACGCTGGAGCCGTAGGGAAGAAAAGGCGAGCATTCTTTGTATGTATACGAATCTTGGGGGAAGCTGATGCAAACTTCAATACGAGTGCTGATTTTTTTTTTTTTTTTTCGCATAGTGTATTTATACTAACAAAGGGGGTTCTTCCTCTTTTTAGACCACCTTAAACCCTTTAACTTATTTCGGCAAAGACAGAAAAACAAACAAGGTTCGATACACTATAACTAAAAATATTTATTGCACTGATTTCAGCAGGCTGCCAGTGTATCCCTTCTTCTGAGCAAGATATGGACGTTCAACTGTACATAGCAGTTCCTAACTAGTTCCTAAGTGCTCTTCAAAAGCGCAGTGAAGGGGATGTGAGTATATCTCATTTCTAAACCAAATTAACTACATTTAAACTGGAAGGGGTGAAATTTGTTCGTTTTGCAACTTCCCACAAACCTGGTGGTTTGTTTTATGCTTAAAGCTATACGTATAACTTTGCTTAATTACCTTGTCCAATAAAACAGTGAACCATTGGAGGGTTCCTTTCTGAGTTTCCCTTAACAATTCCATTGTTAATCTTCTGATTGACTTCGTACATCTTTACGAGATATTCAGGAATGTTGTGAACGTCTGCGAGATTTAAAACGCCTCCGGCCTTGTTCACCAAAGAGAGGTTATCCGTAACGTTGCCATTTTTTAACGGAACTAGCGCTAAACTTTCCAAGCTAAAAACTGCCACCAAAATTAAGTTGTAGTAACGTACCATCTTGGAAATGGGTTTTCGTTATCTGAAGCTGGGAGTTATATAACTTCACTTGTGAGTTGATTGTTTATTGGGTAGCCAAAAAAAACCCTCCAGGGGGAATTGTGTGCTTGTCTATTACATGTCACTCTCAATGGTTGTTTTTTTAAAAACAGAGATGCGTATTAAGCTGTGCTTTTAGACGTAAAGTCAGATTCTTCAAAAGATAAAAATACGTATCTTATGTTACAAGTAGATATTCATAAAAAAGAAGGTTATTTACATTAAGCGCGATGTCCCCATGTATTTACTTTTTCTTGTATCTAAGTGCTAAAATAAGACTCATAAAAGAGTCAGTTTTTAAGACCCTGTTTACATGGAGTGAGGGACCCCGGTCTAGTGGGGTAGGTTTCTTTTGTTTTGTGTCCCTCAGAGCGTGAAAACAAAAGAAACCAACCCCACTAGACCGGGGTCCCCCACTCCATGTAAACAACATCCATCTTTGACCGGTGACAGGGTGTTTTTCCTAAGAAGATATAAATGGAACGAAATTTCGTTTTACGTGACGTCGGCGAAACCTTCAGGGTCAGTTATTTAACCAAGGGTCTAACTTAGGCCGCGGTTTAAGAAATCACTGAACCCCCAGATCTCTTTCTTAGTGGGTTAATTTAAGAAAATTAGTGCTTTTCCAGTCTATGCTGTATGCATTATTGAAATTGTTCGGTAAATGGTGTTTAGATGAAAGCGTTGAGCAAACTGAAAATGGCTTAGAAAGCGGTTTTGTTAAACAAGTGCTATCAAACAGTGCTGTAGTAAACTCCGTTTAAATAACTGGACATCAATGGTTGCGGTCATCATTTTCAATAGACATCAGCTATGGCTTAAGTAAAAGGGGTTATTCTGTGTTTGAATGTGAAACTTCCTGAAGACGTTTATGTAAGCTAGAGATTAAACGCGTAGGAAAATAAGTACCGAAGTTTTAAAGTGTCAGTTTTATTTCAAGGTAGTTGAAGTGAACGCGGTCGCGTAAGTCAAGGGTTATTTTCATCCAAGGATTACTTTCATTGGTCATGTTTACTATGCTGATGAATGATCGTAGGTATGTACTCCGACCAAAAGATAAATTAATTTTAAACCCAAGATAAGCAAGAACCTTTAACACGTGTTGCACGTCAGAATGATCGCGGGAGGGTGAGTAAAAATACAGTCAACAAGTAAACACGAAAATGCATACAGAAGAGAAACAAAATCAGCAACATTAGTAATTGACTCAGGTGTATCTGGATGTGTACAGGTGTAAATATGCTTCCAACATATGGCAGCATGGACAAAAATACTAGTAACAATAACAATTAAGCGCTTGTCTGATGTAAATACCTGACTTAGTCAAAGTTGTTGAGAAGAGTTTAACAGACTGTTTACATGGAGGGAGGAGGATTCTAGTACCAGGAAGATCCTAGGAGGCGGATCATCCTGATGCCATACATTTTCCTGTATTCTGTTTACATCCTAATCGCTAGGATCTTCCAAGTACAGTCACATCCCACTTAATACCTACACCTCATTATTACGGATAGTTTGCTTTGTCCCTGGGAAAGGAAAGCCGTTACTTTTTTTCTTAATTCAACCGGCTTAATACGGACATTCCGCTAATACAGACACTTTCTATGGTCCCCTCAGACGTATTAACGAAGTTTGACTGTACGGGGATCTGTATGTTTACATTTTGCAAGCCCCCACCTAAATGAAAAACGTTTAAACTTAATTTCCCCCGACAAAGCTTGATAACTGAGATAAAATAAATTCATGATCCTTCATTGCCATTATTTTGAAAAAGATCCGGAACCAAACCTCGATTTTATCATGGGAATCCGAAACTTAATCTTGTTTTTATGTCAGGCACGAAATGAAACATGTTCTGCTTGAAACTGACGTGTGCGTGTTGGGTTGGCATATATGAACCGATATTTTTCATACAATGCAACAACAGCATCTTTTGGTGTTCATCTTTTGTTTTACTTAATTTTACACAGATGCATATTTTTGAACTAAATTCTGAAAAAAGAAAAAAAAGACCCAATGGCTTTAAAGGATAAAATAATACGGATCTTTGCCGCATATTAGACATTTGTATTTATTGTCACCGTTCTATTTTCTCTATATCTTTGATTGTAACCTTTACTTTTGTCAGTTGCCTGATGATTAATTCGCAAGAAGTTATGAAACTCTGAGTAGCAATGAATGTTCAAGACCACTTCAGTAATCCAGCTCCATCAGTCTTCTAATTTTTCATGTATATATATATTACGAGTTTTATTTTTCAAGTCGTTATTATGCCTTTATGGAAGGCAGCAAATTCCAAAGCATAGGGATGAATATGATAAGAAATGGAATGATATAGACGGTTTCTTCCTTTCTTGACAAGCGGGAGGAAAGTGACCGTTTCCGCTCCTTCACCAGCCGCCCGACCTGGCCGGGACGGGTTCATCAAAGCATTTTTGGTCGTAAAAGTGATTCCTAAGATAAATAAAATCATGTCATAAAATCAACCACCAAAGGCTGCCGTAAGGCTGCCGTAAGGCTGCACCAAACACACATTATCCGTCTCGTTCAATTTTACAAATGCAGAGGATCTAAGTTCAGAAAAAGAAGGATAATATGTAGGAGGAGAAAAGGGCACCGCAGCCCCAACCTTTTAACAAGTCAATCTTGGTTTCTCTCGTCAAACGGGTTTTTTGAGTGTAAGCATCCATTTATTGATAAACCGATGGTCACAACTGAGCCCCCTGTAACAAGCACACGGCTTTTAGGACTGGGTTTGAGACTGTATCTAAGTAACATCAGCGCGTGCTCACCAAAGTCTTTCTCGGGTCCGCCAATCTAGTCTGCTACACAGCCGTTTTTAGTGTCGTCACGCAACGCTACTCCCCACTAACGGCTGCTGAAAATCGACCCACATTCCTTTCCCTTTGTGTTTGTGGTCTAACGAACAAACCAATCATGTATAAGAAACTTGACAATACGTGAGCAGCAGGGCGCTAGGAGCGTTGCGTGATGACACTAAAAACGGCTGTGTAGTTCGAGCACGCAAAAGAAAGGCTCTGCTGGCAGGATGATGTCAAATTAGTAATCAACCGGCTTTTCAAACATTGGATAGCGCTATCCAGTGGATAAATATCTATCCCGCAGTGGATAGTGCAATCGGTTTTCCTAATACTTATTCGTAGGTTAGTGATTTATCCGAGGGGTAGCGCTATCCAACGTTTGAACAACCGGGGCCAGGAGCCTACGTAATCAGGCAGTGACGACGATGTGTGCTGCATCTGCAGCGTTAAGTCATCCGTTGCCGTCTGCCGGCGTTGCTTAAGCTCCCTGAAAGCGTTTTTACGATGGTAGATAGGAACAAAATAGAACCGCAGAACCCAAAACAGAATCACACCCCCCAAAAAAAAAAAAGTCGCAAAACCCAAAACAGAATCACAAAACCTAAAACAGAATCGCAAACAGAAGACACATACTAAAAAGAGACGATAATTTTGACTAAAGGAAATAGGGGGCTGCTTTGTGTAGTTCCGGCCAGAAAATTTCCATACCCTCCTCACGGAGGACAACAAAAATTCCGAAGAGAGTAGGCCCAAAAGAAGGCAATTTAAGAGGGGGTGGGGGTGGCTTTGCAAATAAGATTGGCCAGTGATTATTTGTTCTTTTGCAGTGACTCACCGTTAATTATTTGCTAAGAAAATAATCTACAACACGAAAGTGAGTTTATTAGACCATGTATTAACATGAATACGAAATTTTTTTCTCATTTTAAAGAAACAATGACATTTCGCATTCAGCTTTTTTGACGGAAAAAATCTTTCCAGGGGGTTCCCAACCGAAACGGAGAATCACGGAGACTCTAGGGTCAACGTATTACAACAACTTCTTCTGGATCTTTTGAAATACATAAGGTAAAACAACTATTAAGAAAATACACCGAGAGAGAAATTAAACGATGCACGCAAAAGAAAATGTTTGCCGCATTGCTTTTTGATTAAATTTCTTCGTTGGAAGACGTATCAACCGGACAGGGGGAGGCGAAGAAGTGCTTAATTTTTTGAAATACATGCTGTACATTTCGTTAGCGTAGGCTGATCCGTCGTGGGAAGAGCGACGGGCGGGTGGGGTTGGGGATTATTGTGAAACAAAGAAATCGGATGCAGAGGGCGCCTTGCACTCTAAGTGACTTTACTCTGCAGGAAGGGGTCATGAAACTTGCGTTTTCATAATTTATTTTTGCTGGAGATACAACTTCAACATCAGTGAGACTACTCGGTAAGTTGGGTCGTAATCTCCACGGCGAGTAGGATAGAAGAAAGATAACATAAAGCACATTTCAGATAACATGTGTCAGTACTATTTTTATATACACGGTCTGAGATTCATCATCATTATATCCAAGGTCATCAGTATCTGTAGCCCTCTGACACCGTTCGCCTCCCTTACACGATAAATGGTTTGATGTGCGGATCCCACGTTATTCACGTCATTGACTGATGAAAACGTCGAAATTGTTTATGGGAAGCATTTAATTTAACCATTGTTTCCAGAAAAAAAAAATCAAAACCTGAGGCATCTTGTCGTGGAACGATAACCCATTAAACAGCCTAGTCCATTTAATTCATAGCGTAACGCTCGCCGTATTTCGTGAGCTGCACTTTCGTTATTTCTCCTTCGAAGATTATATTTAATGTTAATCAGGTATTTTAGTTGTCTTACTGTTGTATGAATGCCGTGGTAAAGGGACAAAAACGTAACGATGCTAGCTTACTTGTAAGTTGTAACCAATGAACCAATATGAGCGTATGCAATTTTCCAGCGGAACAAAATTACTCACAACCGGACAGGCGGGAAGATCATTAATGAAAACAAATTGATAAAATAGAAATGCGAAAACAGTGGGGGGAAAGGAAAGTGTTTTACCAAAGAATCCATGTTCTACACTGAGCATGAGGTTTAACCTTTGTGATTACACTAACCTTAGTAACCTGGCTAATCCACTGTTTTTCATTACTGTTTTTTTTATTTTTTTTCTGTTATCTATTTTGTATTTCCGTTTTTGGTTTTGTGTTTCCGTTTTGAGTTTTGTGATTCTGTTTTGAGTTTTGTGTTTCTGTTTTGGGTTTTGTGATTCTGTTTTGAGTTTTGTGTTTCTGTTTTGGGTTTTGTGATTCTGTTTGGAGTTTTGTGTTTCTGTTTTGGGTTTTGTGATTCTGTTTTGAGTTTTGTGTTTCTGTATTGGGTTTTGTGATTCTGTTTCGAGTTTTGTGTTTCTGTTTTGGGTTTTGTGATCCTGTTTTGTTCAGTATCGGCCACCGTGCGTTTTAATATAGTTACATGTTGTCTTGTTATACTCTAAGAAGCGTAGTACATACACTGAACAGAGACCACATCATGCGTCAGAAGATCGCTTACAAGAGGTTAACAACCATTCGAAACAATGACAACATTGGAAAATACTAAAACCGTCAGGCCGTACTATTGCCGCCATAGTAACCGAAATGTCACCCAGCTGTCCGCAAATAGCTGCAAATCAGCTTCACCTTTAATTTAAAGTTGTATCAAGTAAGAACCCTATGACTTTCCAGTTTCAATCAGTGCATGCAGTTGTTATATAGTTCATTCTTAAACAACATAATAAATTTTCTAAACGATTTAGCTGCGCTTGTTGTTTGCACGACCTGTTTGCACCAAATTTTAAACTTAATTGTTAGTTGTTGACAACAGCGCACTTTATTTTAAGATTTCCATCTGTTTTGGGAGAGCACTTAATAAATGAGCAAATTGCCCCTTCGACGTACCCGGAAGTACAGGAACGAAAGATGTCAAGTTCACCCGTATATGCGGGGAAAATTCTACCGGACGTATCAAAGGACCATGGGGAAGAGTTACTTTTTACGTCAGGTGAAGTGACGAGAAAACTACTACCAAGTGAAAGTACCGGTTGAACCCGGGGTGGGGGGGGGAGGGGGGGGGTTGGGTACTCCGGATTTCAAGTCACGGGAATGATCGAATGAGGGCAAAACTCGAAACACAAAAAAAAATCCCTTAGGCTTCAAACAAAACCCAAAAAATTCCCTAACGAATTTCCGGAGAGCCGGAAAGGATATAACACGAAAAAAAACCAAAGGCAGCCAGGATACGCGGGTACTACCACGATACCACGAATCTTCAGATTGTTTTGAATATCCAAACAAATCCCCACTTAAATCAAGCCACCCAAAAAAACACTTGCCAAATTTTCCTACCCAAAACAAAATCCCGGAATCGAAAATTTCAAACCCCCTAAAATCGTTCGATCATCCCCGTCACTTGAACTCCGTAGTACCACCCCCCACTCTATTGGGGTTGAACAAACCCTGTTCAAAGGACATTTTACTTAGAAAGACTCACAAGCCAAACAACTACACAGGCAAGTGAATTTTAAAAATGTTTTACAACCCCTTTCGTAGTTTTGAACAGCTGTTAACATCAATATGGGTACCACGATCCTGGCCCATTTTCAAGTTCCAAAAATGTTAACTCTGAGTTGTCAAAAAAAAATCACTAAACCGATTTTGAGAAAAAACCGACCGTTTTGCAGTTTACACGTCCAGTAGTTATTGGAGCTGTTTACCAGTAGTTATTGCACTTATCGAAAAACACTCCTGTGTAGAGACCTAAAACAGTTATTTTTAGTTTTTCAAAAAGGAAGTCAACGAAAAATGAAACTTGCGCACGTCACAGCAATGAGCATGGCACCAAAACTGTGAAAAGAGGATCTTCGGGAATCAATAAACAGGAAATTCTGACAAATGTGATTTTATACTGTTTATAACGCTGGAGCTGACGCTATGTAAGTTTAAATCAATTTTTTTTTCGAGTTTTTAAGTCATCAGTAATAATATTGTTACACTATGAGAAAAGTTTGTAGATTTTTGACAGGGCGTATTATATGTTGTCCAATTTATATTGTTATAAGCAAATTTAAGTTTAGGAAACAGTTCTTTTTGGAAGTGCCTGCATATAATATTTTTCATATTTGTCATTTTTGATATTCCCTCTTATACGAGTACCTTAAAGAATAAATTATACAAATCACCACTTGAGTCGACAGGTATCACCTGGTATAAAATAATCTGGTATTTTAATAGCATCTGTTTCAACTTTACTTTTTACTTAAATGTGTTACATGATTTGATTTCTTGCAATAAACAGATAATTTTCAATATTTACAATGTACATATATAATTTTCTGATGCATAAATATATTAACTTCTATCTTTACAAAACAAGTGAAATTCAGAGGAAAGATACATATTTTCTTGTTAACTTCACTACAATGCAGGAAATGAGGGGAAACAAGCCGCTACTGCTATATATGATGTTTACTTTTTTCTTTTTTCACTTCGAGATTCCTTCTCTTTTCAATTTTTTTTAATCAAACTTGAAGATCTGCTAATTTAACAGGTTTGGAGTGGTAGGGGGCTTGGTTTAAAAAATTAGTTTAAAAAATTTTCATAATGACTACAGCTGAATTGCGATTCCTCCAATCTCCCGAGTAAAAGAAGTTGATTCGAAAATTCGGGGATAAAATTACAGGGTGGAAGGGGGAAGGGATGCAAGTTAGTATTAGTCTGAATTATCGAGAGTTTTGAGAAATCGGGATTCCTCTGTGGTGTATGAGGCAATTGTATTTTGCTTAAGCTATCTATTCCATACGAATCTCTTCGCGTTAATTAGCTTGCAACAGAGTCCATTTTTTCTCTTTCCTTTGTTTACTGTAAAACGTCATATGAACATGACGCAGAAATTTCTTCAATATTCGGGTTCTTCTTCCACATCCGGGTACGTCGGAGGGGCTATTTGTTCATTGGTTAAGTGCTCTCCTTCTTAGTACACACTCAGCTATGGTGTCCCGGATAAGCTGTTCGTTTAGAGCGGTGTTGAACTCGACTAAGCCACTAAGCCGATCGAAGATCTCATGAGTATATTTTAAGTTGAATGTGCTGTAACGTTTATCAGGATCATTGAAAATTGGAAAATTGCCATCTTTCTTCTCCTCTTTTGACAATCTTGGGATTCCTTTAAAAAGGGAAGAGAAAATAAAATTTAAGAAAGAAGTTCTTACTAGTTCTAAAGAACATACCCGTCTTCGTTGTGGAGCTTTGTGGTATTAAGGTACTTTACATCATTTTCCTACTACATTTTGACTTAAGAATGTGAAAATGAACGGTTGCATAGGGTTTTGATTTGATGCTGTACGATCCGAGACGAATAACATCACGTGACCGATTCAGAAAAAGGGTGGCCGAGGCTAGAAAACTTTGTTTCCAAGATCAGGTTTAGACGCCATACATTTCTTAACAGTTAATTTTGTATAACGTTACAGAATTGTCGTAGAAAGGTTACAGTCATTCCTCGTGTTGAAGTCCAATAATAATGAAGTATTATCGTTTTTCTCTCCATTTTTTCACTTGTGATGTATCGCGACATATCGACTGCCTACTGCTAGTATTCATTAGTCGCGGCTGAGGTCCTCTGATAGCCTTACTATGCTCTGAATGGTTGGCTTTCAACAGCTGTCTGTGATTGGCGCATTTGGAGGGGCTTTTTCAATACATTTACACCGGAAAGAGTAATCGTGTAAAGGTCTCACCTGGCCGAATGTAATCTCTGTAGGTCTTGTTCACCAGAACAAAGTGAAGCACTATGGGACATTCAGGGTTGGTCGGATGTTTGAATATATAACACTCTTTCCAGCCCTCTCGATCAAACTGCTCGTCCGCATCAATTGGCGGGAAAAGAAGACCGTTTCTCTTGGCCCATGCTTCAGCTAATTTAATGTTCTATAAAAGAACCAAATGCGCAGTGATTTAGTACAAAATTTCAAATTAAACGTAACCTGCTAAACTTTTTGTTGGCTTCTCTTCTACTAAATAAAAGTGTTTTTATTTCACTCTAAATAAAATGCTTTAATGACTAAATAGAAGTGAAGCACGAATTAGCAAGATTTTTGTCGAAATCTGTTAGTTCTTATTCGAATACCCTTGTTATAAAAGAAGGGAACCTCGTGTTGTGTTCACATTAAATGAACCAGTTTTACAGAGTTTAGTCATTACAAACAGAGAAGTCTCAGGACGTCACGTGCTCCATTTTACCTTAAAAGGTCTTTCCTCGTCCGCCTCGCGGGCGCTGAAGTCAAATGACAAGATAACATCAACAGTTCTCTCTTTTCGGAGGAGGGGTGGGTAGGGAGAATTGAACATAAGTCCCGCATCTATAAGCTCCATTCGCCTTCTTTTTGTATTGTCTACTTCCAAGCATTCGCTGCATTGTGGAGGAGTGCCATCTGTTGTCACTGCAAAGAAATTGAAATTTAGGTTAGTAAGTTGCTCGAGTAAATGATAGTGAATTAATCTGAATGTATTAAGCGCGGCACTGAATCTTATACAAGCGCCAGGGAATCCTGTATTAGGCGCCAGGACTCCTGAATCAAGCACTAGTAAATCTTTTACGAAGCGCCAGAGAATCTTGTATCAAGCGCCAGTGAATCCTGTATCAAGCTCCAGTGTATCCTGTATTAGGCGTCAGTGAATCCTCTATATAGTAAAAAGCGCCAGTGATATGTGTTGCGCGCACACGGGTGTCAGTAAATCCCAAGCGTTTCCTCGCACGTTTCGTGTAAAATGAACTGTATTAAGAGGGCATCTCCTAATGAACACAAGAAAGGGGAATATAGTAAGGGCTGGATATTTTATGGAGGATCATGGATAAGGACAAATACCTTGTGGTGAACTGAGTCTCAGGCCTCGAAGAAAATTATGAACCAGCCCAGCTCTCTTCGATCGACTCTCCAGGCCTGGCAGCTTTTCCAGCACATAGTCCAGGACTTTCTTGCGAAATTCTTTTTTCTCTGATTTCTGATTTTTTGTTGCTTTACCATCCAGCTGCGTCTCTTCATCTGTTGTCATAGCAGTTGTAAGTTTCTCCATAAGAACACTTTCCACCTCTTCTTTCTTTTTCGTTTTTCGGAGCTCTATGACGTCATCGTCATCGTCAACATAATTGTCCGTTTGGTCGTTGTCTTTTGGGAGAAACTGTTTTTCTGAAAAAGAAAAGAAGGGAAAATTAATTAGAGATAACTTCTAATCGCCAAATGCCTCATAGTGGCTATTTTGAGCAGATTATGTGTAAGGAAATTCCGTTAGAAACAGTTTGGGCAATCTTTTTCTCACACTACTATTAACAGTTTGTAAATAGAGCTTGGCTCAGTTGGTTAGTAGGGAATCGTATCTTGCCAGTAGCAAGGGGCATGAATGATAGATCAATTCTGGTCCAAGGCATCAAAATGTTTTCAGTTTTACTAGAACTGCAACTTCAATGTGTTTCTCTGCACTGAGTAGGTCGGCATTTCTTCATTTGAACTGGAATAATGTTTATTACTTTACCTAACAGTTGCTGTTCGTCGTCACTTTCTTTTATCGCTTTCAACTTTCCTTCTTCTTTCAAGACTCGCTGCAACAGTATAGCGTAAAAACTACCCCAGATTCCTGAATTAAAGAGTGAACAGTGGATCTCAAATTAGTTGCAAGAAAATAACTGAAAGTAAAAGCATTTTTGTAAGTTACTTAAGAACACATTTATAACAAACCTTGAAGGTAATACAGCGGAAATTCTGGAAATTTCTCAACAAGTTTTCCGCAAAAGAATTTGCTTCCAAACAATTCTGTCTTCATGAATGTGCCATACTTGTCCATACCGATCTCATAAGGAGTAAATTCAACCCATTCTGAAGCACAATAGAGCAGAAACTGTTAAACAAACGTAATATGGTTTGATGTATATTGGTAAATATATCTTGGATTTCCTGTAAAACACAATTTACCTGCAAACCACTGTGCTGACACATCTCGCCTGGAGTTGATTGCGGTGTATATCGGCATAGGAACCGCGCCTTCACTTACTTTCTCCTGCTGTTGGCTTAACTTTACTTTGTCCTTTTTCTGTGAAACAAAACCTCACATTATTAATACTTTCTTTTAACCCCTTTAAGCCCTAGACCAAGTTGTGGCAACATTATTTGTTAGTCTACCTTTCGAATCTGTGAACGAAACCCTAAGGTGTTGGTATGAACTGAAACTTGGTTAGAAAGTTTGCAAAGTACAGCTTATTTCATAATTTACGAAATGAAATGTGTGCTTCTTCGCTCAATTTAATAAGCTTTTCGCACTTCTAAGAGTGAAAGGGTTAAAAGCTCATATCATGAATTGGTTTCGAAGGCGACTTAAAAGCGTTACAAAGACGGCCTCGTATAGCAGAAGGCGGCTAGCTTTACCGAGTAGTAACGTGATATCGCAGTAAAAGCCTTAGAACGTGCTTCTTTTTCGCGTGTTCTTTATGTTCCAGTATGCCCTATAAATACTCATGTTCCTTATGGTGGAAACTCGAGAGCTGATTGAGGTTTTACAGAAATTTGAGGCAAGACTCACCGGGCCCAGTAGGCTCTCTCCAACGCAGTGGCCATAAAAATCCGTCAGACTTACGGGCTGTCCTTTCTTCCATTTCTCAGTGATATCCTTCACGTAATGCATCACTCTCCTGGGGGTAAGAAGCCACAAAGGCCCCCACTGAAGCTGTTCCCTGATATTCTTTTGGGTCTCCTTAGGGTCGATTTTGTCGCCGGCAGTTTGCGAGTATAATAGAGAAAGTCCCCTAAGGAATTAAAAGAAATTCCTTTAGTTACGGTAGCATGAAAGGATGCGAAAGACCTTCATATAGCAGGTACAGCAGGGTTGAGGATGTGGTATTCCCTTTTTCTGTCTTAATGACATTTTGTCGCTTTGCTATCCAACTGATGTGTCTCTTTTTTCATTAGTTGTTATGGAAGTTTTTACTTTCTTCATAAGCGAACTTTTCAGGTCTTCTGTTAGGTGCTGTACTCATGCGACCGAACTTTCTTGGGTTACCTGTGACCATACTTGATATATGACCATACTTGATACCAACAGCATACACGCTTTTGCAATGAGCTTCGCTTTGCACGATCTTGGGACATATATTTTGGACAGATGCGATTTTGTTCAGTCTTGTTTCTCCTGTTAGTCAAATACCCTGTTTTAGCAGTTTTCTGTCTCCATTTTCTCTCTATTTTTCTTCGACTTTCTATCTCGGTTCGCCAGGGAACCTATGACGTTGACGAGCGCATGCTTCTGAGAGAATCACTTACCAAGCAGAACCAGATAACCCAGTGAGGTACGTCACACAATCTAAAAGGCCCAATTCTTCCAGGGCCCTGCAGGCGGCACTGAAGCCTGTGGTAGCTCGGTAACCTCCCCCAGATCCAAGAACTGCGATCGTTGGAACCTGAGTACAACAAAACAACGTACTAATTACACCACTGCAGTTTTCACAAAACCCCTTCGCCACCACACTCCTCATTAATGCTAGTACTGATCAAAACTTTCTGGGAAAAAATATATAAGCGAGCTTGGTAAACTGATGTTTATGAGTATTACATAGATCATCAACTGCAATTCTCTGGTTGTGAACCCGTTCAACGAGACTGAAAACCGAGCTATAATCTTGGCGGATCGGTTAAGACTAAATTGCTCAAATACTCCTCCTACCTCGTCCATGTTCTGAGGGCCACGTTCCCCTAGGAGCTTTTTCATCGCTTCAAAAACAGTAGCTTTTCTCTTTTCTCGAAATCCTTTCTCTTCATCGCAGAGCTCCGAGCTGTGCCGAAGGTCTGATTGCTTCTCAGGACTGAAAAGTTAAATATTTAAAAGTTAATATAACAAAGGAAGCAAGAAAATTTTTAATGCATTCACAAGAAAATAGTGAGAAATGTCCCAAACTTACACGTCAGAAGCTTCCAGGATGATGTCTACCTCTGAATGCTAAAACATATACAAAAAAGACTAATTTTGTAAGTAGGTAGTTGTGGAATACAGCAACACCAACAACGTTTATTTCGCACTGCATGTAGTAAAAAATGTACCAAGAAAACTTTCCTGGATGATTATTTAGTAGTTAGGTTAGACAACGAGGTCGAGTGCTTGGTTGTTAACAGCACTTGACCAGAGCAATACAATTATTGATCGAGGGTAAATTAAGAACATCACACGTAGTTCGAATTTTCTCAATCTTATTTTACGTATGAGTTATCAACCTTCTCCACACAGGGGCGTCGCTTAATTTCATGAGTTGTTGTACTTACCTCTCCAAATTTAAGGGTTCTGTGCTCTGGTTTATCGAGTTGCAAGTTTTTCAAAGGCAAACAAACTGCTAGTCCAATTTGATCATCATCGTTGTAGTCTTCATCCCACAAAGTTAATTCTACAACAGAACAAGAAAAATGGCTCGACATGTCTTCTCCTGATAACGATCGAAAGAACTGGAACTCGAAAGAACTGGAACTTTTTTCGACAGAAGGGCGTGGCAAGAAAAAAGAACGTTTCTCATCACGTCTGATTCCAAGACTGGATTGTCCGGCGAATTTTTCTTCGTCTTTTGTTTCTTTTATGTTATTATATGTTATTATTGTATGATAGAAAGTTAGAGCCAGTAAGTGGTTATTTTAACAAACCTAAGACGTTGTTTTCTTCAGGATCGATGTGGAATACAAAAGGTTCTTCGTGCCATTCAGGATTCTTGTTGTTTGACACACATTTGGTTCTTTTAACAATTTCAGCAGATGTAGGAATCTGCATCTTCAAATATGGATCTGGGGTGTCGACTGCAAAAGCACACAAAATTGAGTCTTGAATATGTAGGAATTGATTAACCAAGGAATGATGATATAACGTCCTACATTAGCAGCGTAAAAAAGAGAGACGAATCAATAGATTTAAACAGCCTCGTTCTTAGTCTCTTCCAAACTACCCTGGGTACCGGAGGTTTTTCTCGCGTGCGGCGGAAATGTTCGGTCTTGGCCGAAGGCCGACACATCTTCGGGTCACTATAAAGACTTGACAGAAACCGGAAACCGCGCTAGAAGAGTGTCTGGCTCCCAGGGTACTTCCAAACCTCTAGAGGGAGATTGAGCCGGCAACAGATGAGACAGGGTACCCTGCGGGCGAGTAGAGATTTCTTTCTGGCATGGCTTTTAGCATTTGTAAAGTCGTTCTCTTTGGTGTGTCGCGTAATTGGTTTGTTTACGCCAACTACGCGACTGACACGCCATGCGAACGACTATGCCAGATTAAGAAATCTCTCCTCGGAGGGTAGGGACGGGATCACTGACAAGAGAGAGCCAAGGAACGCATTTGAGTTTATAAGTTGAATGTGACGGCGGTAGAATTATGTGGAAAATTTAAATCCGGCGGTAAGAGAGAGCTTTCTGTTGTCTAAACTGATTCAGCTACCAAAACTTCAGCTCCAAAAATGGCTCTCTTCATATTGACTGTATTGACTAGTTGTAAGCCTGTTTTCAAAGAAGATGTTGGTGTTGTTTGGTTTTAAAGAAAAAAAAATGTGTACCTGGTTACACAGTAAAAAATCAAATCTGTTCTACTTACTCCAATCGTACCACCCTTGCGTGACATTCCTGGCCCTCAAAACTTTAATTTTCAGAGCTATGCATGGTCTTGGAGTGGCCTAAGAATGAAATGAAATACCTCTCATAAATTATTATCTGATATATCTTAGCTGCCCAAGCAAGGGTGGGATAAGAAATCCTCCTACTAGCTTGTTTCAAGGATCCGAGCAAAGTTTCTTCACTCCCGTAATATCTCCCCTGAGTCTTACTTTACTCTATGTTTTCTTAATACATTTTTTGCAGCCTAAAAAGAAAAACGCACGAACACATGTACAAATAGAGTGGCGTTGATTTTTGTTGAGCAATACAAAAACATATTGATATGATCAGCATACTGCAAATTGTAAAGTGATGTTGTGAAGACATTCAATGAACAGACTTAACGTCTAAGATGACCAAAGGCATGTATCAAAGCTAATACCCGGCTTATGACAGACAAATCGGCTTTTCTTACCTGTAAAAACTGCGCAATCTCCCCTGTTTGTTGGATTGTTTTTGTCTGTGCTTCGTTTTTTAGAATCATTCTTCTTTCTGCAAGAAAAAGACCTGCTTAGTTAGAACTGCTATACGTCGTGTAATCCACCCACGTGCGCCATTTCGCCCACGCAGTACGTGAGGCGACCCATGACAAGCGTTTCTGAGTCATAAAATCACCGCTAGTTTGATGGCAGCTTCCTCAGTTCGATTGTTTGTTTATCTTAGTTACAAAATGATAATTGAAAATGGATTTTTTGGCAGTTCTTCGTGCGGAACTTCAGCCACTGCGAGATTGAAATCATTTGATGTTCGGAGGGGGAAGGCGGTTCCTAAAGGTCTTAAAATGTTATGAAATGGTGTGTTGATTTTTCGTTGAATTCTCATACGTTATTAAGACCATTTTCTTCCCGATTTTTTAAAGTAAAATTCATGATAAGGTCATTATATAACCGTTATTACGCAAAACGATGACAATTTTTTTCTTCTCCTCTTACCGTCGCAACTATCCTTTTTGTTTCCAGTGACTTATTCCAAAATGCTTAGAGTAACTGCAGCTGTTAACGTGTGCAAACAACACAGCAGAGAAAGACTAAGATAGCTGTGTACGTGTAACGGGGCCGTCTTTTATAATGCACTTTGTAAAAAATGAGCACTGAACCGTGACAGCAAATTGATCTCTTTGACGTACATGTACGTCATCAGAAATAGTAACCGGAAATTTCGTGATTCGTCCCACTGGATTTTAGCTAAAGCAGTTTACTTGGTAACACTTTCAAAAGGGTAGAAGACTAATCTTAGCGGAAGTACTTTTACGAAATACATGACGAATCGAACGATGATTTGTAAACTGCCACGAAAGCAACCGAAGACTGTGCATGCTTCGCTATTTTAAAGTTTCTGAAAATGCAAATTGCTCGATCACGCGAAACCTTCCTGCTCCAAATATTGATTACAGATGCTCAGCATTCTTGATAGAAAAAAAATATTGAGCTTCAGTACTAAAGGAAAGTTTAACTAATCAAATACAAGAAAACATCACGCAAAGTACAATTTTTGAGAACTAAAAGTTTAAGTATTTTCTTAGATGTTTAAACAAGTCACACTCAATTGCGGAAGAAATTGTGTTTTCTTCGTTATTAGATACCCAATAACGGGTTTTGCTTTATCGGTCGGTAATGGTATTTTCAAAATCCAACAAAACTTTTATAGTTCTGCCAAGGAGAAAAAAAATTATTTCTGAGAGAACCCATTCAAAGTCTCGTTCATGGGAATAAGATTCGTGGTAAAATAATAAATGGAAGCTCAAAGCCGAGATCCCGGCATTTAATACCTGATGGAATGATATCCGGCAATACGAGAAGCAAGTAGCCTGCGAAAACATCCGTTTCTCCTCGCTCTTCGTCGCTGGGGACGGAGAAACGGATGTTTTCGCAGGCTAAGAAGCAAGTAAATGATACCAATTTTTACTCGCATTACATTTCACCTTGGGCATGTTTTTTTTTTTTGACAATTTAAAACTACCTGTTCTTCCGAGAAACATTACAATACATGATTGGTGTACCTTTGACAACGGTAAAAAGCATCTACTGTCAATGGCTTATTTGTGAAAAAAATTTGATAACTGGTTCTATATACTTCTTTTTGTGAATGATCAGAAAAAGTCAAATTCCAATGCTTCTCTGTTGCTTTGAAAATATATCGATATCATTGTCTAGTTTTGAGTTCAGTTTTGCCAAGAGAGTCTCTCCTGGTTTTACCTGGGGCTCACTCGCCCACTTTCAATTAAAACTGAAGCAATAGTGTTAAGTTCAATGATCAAGAGAGAATGATCTTGGCTCAATTAAAACTCTTCAAAAGAAGTTTTTTTTATTAACATCTTATTTTACTTATTTATTTTCGTGAATTGAGCCCCAGAACGACTTAAATCACTATAACCGAAAACCATAAAGTAAACAAATTACCATGATTCACACACTAGCAGCAGTATGTTCTGACAGTTGTGTGAAATGTTTGACGCACTCTTTCTTATGCAATCGCAATGATGAATTAAACTCTGCCCAATTTTATTTGTGAGAAAACCGTTAGCACATCGGTGAAAGGGGAGTCCCCTTTTAATGCTAACTATGCCCATCATGCATGCGGAATAAGACGTGGGCACAGGTTTTAAGCGGCATGACAATGCGCAACTCGATAGCCGCAGCTGTAGCCTGCTCCAAAAGGAAAATTGCTCTCTTAATTTTCATTATTCTCAGTGAATTGAGACACCGCCTCCATTCCCGGTGCCCACGCAATCCTGGGAATAAATCATTCAACTGTATAACCACTGCCGGGAGCAAGACCGCCAATACCAAAGAACGAATGAGAAATGACACGGAAGAAAGAACTTGAGTAAACTGAGGAACGATCTGTGTGCGCTGCCAGTATGAGGACGTTTAACAGGGTTTCAAGGCCGCCATGACATGCCATGATAAAGATTCATTTACCGTCTTTTTCATGTGCGAACGTAACACATGTCGCGGGCGCCGAACCGTCAAGCTGCCAATCGTTGGGTTGTGCTTTTACTCGCGACTGATTTTTGGTTGGCATCAGGTTTGTGATGCTGTTCTAAATATCAAACATTGGGTACTGGGACTAAGACAGCCTTTACCTTAGTACATGTTTTACATAGATTGAGTGCTATTACTATTCCATCTGGCATATCAAGTTATTTTACTCACGAAGTATCCCCAGTGTTTTTACGATCAGCTTTTGTACTCAATGCCAGTAAAAGGACAAGCACGCCTGTATAAATTCAGGGCCCAGCATCTTATAACTCACTTGCAAGATACTCGCTGACAACAGTCATAAGTAGCAGCATTTATCTGTTTCATTTTAATATTGTACCTATACTGAGTGATTACCAGGTGATTACCTATTTACATGTCAGTGTAATAAAGGCTGTCATCATAGTCCCAATCCTGTCTGTGTCTTGGTTGGTATTTGAAGAAGTTAATAGGAAGGAAGTGTACGAGTTGTGGCAGGAGCCCATGGTTGTGGTTACTTCAATTTTTGATTAAGTATTCAGAGAAACAAAGGAACCTCGAGCCATGGGTCGCAATTACGAAGTTTATAGCACACCGTATTACATCATCATTAATTTCATCTGCGGGTAGCTTCATTACTTTACCTTCCTCGTACTTCCTCGTAGCATATTTACAAATGTCACGTTCTTCTATGAAGCTGATGCCAGCAGTGAAATCATGTCAGCTCATGTAAGAGTCAAACAGAAGCCTGGCCCTTGCCTGAAATTTTGTCTGTTTTTCTCATAATATTAGTCTGGTTGTTGATCAGTCACAGAAGCTCTGCCAGTTCACTAATTTAAAGCCCAATATTGAAGGATTTGAGGGACTATTTCAACAACAGATAGTTTTCCTAATTAGTTTTCGTTCCTGTAACAACCACAAGAACATGAATAATAAATTAACAAGTATGATCTGATCATCACTAGCCTGTTCCAGGCTCTCAGATAGTGGGGAAGACGCGAAAGAAAAAGGCATTTTTGTGTTTGCGCTTTCTCAATTCAGCGGACCCGACTATCTCGGAGCCTGGAACAGGCTAGATCATCACCGGCCAGCCGACCGGAGTGCAGAGATCTTCCTTGAGCTGAAAAATCCAAACAGGCACATCGGTGGAAGCAAAACTGTAGATGAACGGATATTAAAGCTGTTCCATTTAATATAAATCTACTCCTTTTTCATAAGCTGTTGTCTTTTGCCGTATTTTATGTGAAAGTTCGTACGCAGTGCGGGCTCCCTCTGTGTATAAAAACTGGTTTATTTCCTGACAGGCAATGCGGCATGAGTAATGCTGATCGACGAAACTTCAAAAAAGTTTTTATGTATCGGGTCTTCAGTACGTAAGGTCTTTAAACTACTGATTTATACTCAGACTTCCAAAATGTGGTATATATTTGTGGAGCAATACAGCATGTATTATCCAAATTGCGAGCTTGACCGAAACCAAAAACAGACCGGATGTTTTCAGCTGACGGAAGAGGTTGTTATTTTTTGTGAGATAAATAAAAGTTTTCTTACTATGGTTACCACAACGCGGAAGTTGTAGAAATTAAGACTGGCGTGGGCATGCTTTCGCGGAATGACTGTAACCGAGAACTTCCGCCAACGTTACTGCAACTTGACATAACAACGGTTCTCGTCGAAACAGGCTAAATAAAGCCACCAAACGAGGGAAAATTGCTTTTTTGTTTTCCACTCTACGTTCAAGAATATTGGCGCACCACCTTTTCTTGCCTACGCAATCCTTGGAATATTGTATAAGCACCTGAAGCACTGATCGAGACCACCAAGAACGACAGAATGATCGGAGAAATAACACTTGAGAAGCAAGAATTTTCTCAAAAAGGGAACGGTCAGCGAGTTCTACCTATTTGCAGCCATGATGGATTCATTAGTGCGAACATAGCACAGTTAGGACTGAATCCGCTGTTGGCAGCATACATCTCTGATATACTAGTTAGTTAGAAGCGAATAGGAAGGATGTCTACTAACGTTGTGGTCCTTTCAATTTTTGATAAGTATTCTGAGAAACAAGGAACCGCACACCATGGGTTGCTATTTAGTTTATAACACAGTACAGTGCAGGAAACTCGATATAAAGACTAAAGGGCCGAAGGGACTGGCAAAATTTGCTCGCCTCTGACGAGGTTTCGTTATAAGGTTCTTTTCCATACATTTTACTTACTATTCCTAAGGTGAAAAAAAATAGTTCGTTATACCGAGGACTTCGTTATGTAGAGATTCGTTATATCGAGCTTCCACTTCGTCATCATTTCACTCGCGACTTTACTTTCTTGTATCATTAAAAGTTCCTCTATAAAGCTGATGCCTGGAATGAAACAATCTTAAGGCCAAACAGGAGCCTTGAGACAATAAACTGAAAAATTGTCCATTCTTCTCAGAAGTTTGGTCGGTGATTAGTCACTGAGAAGTATCTGCCAGTTCACTATATTGAAAAGTTGTTTTGACACTAGATACCTTAAGTTTTCATAGTTCTTTCAATCCTTTAACAACCACAAGAGGATGATCATGAGAATATTAATGACAACTTGTAAAGTATGGTCTTTTTCTTGATAAGGAAAAAGTAAATGTGATGCCACGAATGTAAATAGTTTACCTAAGGCTATTAAGTGCTTTAAAAAAATAACGTGAAAGGAAGCAACTTGCAACTTGCCGGTATTATCAATGAGCGTGTTTGTGCCCCTCACTTGACAGGAAAAGTCTTACGCGAGGAACAGAGAGCGCTTTATTTATTTTGAGTCCTCCGTCCTCGCGATAGTAGTTTGATAAATCATGTATAATAAGTAATGGTAACAGGACTGAGTGGAGTCCAATTCCGTCTGTAATCATACGAGTGATCAACAAAATTGGACGACCGCTTAGCGGAAAGTCCGATTTGTTTAATCACGAGTATGATTACAGAACGAATTGGACGACACGAAGTTCTGTTACCAATTAATCATAACTTAAACAAAATTTGTAACATAACAGGCTATTTTTTAAATTAAAACACGAGAAATTCGAAATTTTGTTTTGCTAGCAGTGAAAAAACAAGCGACTTAAGCGTGCGCTTGATGGCGCGTACTGTCCAATTACTTAGGCATGACGCGTACTGTCCGATTAAGGCTGAAATCAAGGCAGTTGATAGCCAATCAGATTTGACAATTTTGTTATAGTTATGATTATAATGATAATAATAATGGAAACTTTTTTTGTGGTTTTGAAAGTGCAATTGTAAATCTCGCTACGTGAGGCAATTTACAAATGCTGCTTGAGATTGAATTATTAAAAAAATAAAATAATAATAATAATAATAATAATAATAATAATAATAATAATAATAATGATGATGATGATGATGATGATGATGATAATAGTTATAATAATGATATGAAAATACCAAAAACCTAATTATATTAAATATGCTAATCAACACCGCAATGCGAGTGTCATGAAGGTAAGACGAGATCTAGCCTGTTCCAGGCGTTCAGATAGTGGGGAGCGGTGCGAAGTAAAAAGGATTGCGAAACGCTTGGAACAGGGTAGGCGCGACCCAACAACGCAATCTCATCATTGCTAAAAAAAAATGCGGTTTGTTGTTTTGAAATTCGAGTTGTGGTTAACTGTGTTCAAGTATCCTGACGCTATCATGGCTTTTCGTCATCATCGTCAACAGCGGTTCGAGAGCCACTTCTTGAACTTCATCGACGCAAAGAACAAAATTACAGTTCATTTGTAAAACGTAACCAATGACTGTACCGAAAAGATGTACTGATAATTCGAAGTTAAACGGCAGCCACCATAACCAATTTTGGCTCCTTTTAAGAAATCCTTTGATGACTAAGCTGAAATAAAGTTCATTCTTCTCAGGAGTGTTGTGATCCTACGAAAGTTTCTACTCAGTGTTCACTGATCTGCTAATGTAAAGCCCGATATTATAGAGACCATTCAGTGTTCTTCTGTTCCTGTAACAACCACAAGAGCATGACGTATATTAAAGGAGCTGTGTCACGATTATCTGATTCATGTTTACAATGCCAATCACACGTCCTTACTCGCCATGGGACTTGAGAAATTATTGTGAACGGCAAAATTACAGCTTCGTGTCAAACCAATATGTCACCCAAGCATTACGTTACAAACAACAAAAATGAAATGTTAGATTAACAAGTTTTCAAAAACCACAATTGTAATCCGTCTTCACTTGCCCATCCAGATCCATCCGTTTCTCCCTCGTGTATTTGCTTTGTTATTCAAACCTTTGTTTTATGTTTTGAGCAGTTATTTTCATGTTTCACTCAGTAGGGTAGCGGTTTCCATTGTTTGAAATTTGATGAATTTCGTAACATTGCTCCTTTAAATCGTCTATTACCAAGCTAACGATGTTCGAGTAGGTTGATAAATTCAAAATCTAAACACGTGGGTATAGTAACTCTGGAAGCAAAAAGTTAGGAAACCGGATGTTAATTACAGTAAAACCTTGATAACTCGAACTCGGATAACTCGAATTCCCCACTAACTCGAACTAAAGTTCCTTTCTCTTGAGCAAAATTTCACTGAAATTTACCCCGTTAACTCGAATTCCCCGCCAACTCGAACTGTTTTTCGTTTCCGTCAGAGTTTAACTTACCGAGGTTCTACTATTATTTTTTGTACTTTCCCGACTTCGAGAATTCACCGTTAATCGTTTCAACTTTACGACTTTAATGAGATGCAAAGCAAAGTTACTTGAGATTTTTCTTAGGCCTTCACACGCGTAGTCTGCTACACAGCCGTTTTTAGTGTCGTCACGCAACGCTCCTCCCCACTAGTGGGGGGAGCGTTGCGTGACGACTCTAAAAACGGCTGTGTAGCAGACTAATAAAGCGCCTGTTCTCCTTAAATTAACACACCCGGGAAGGCGTCATGTATGTCCTCATATTTGTATCCCACGCTTCGCGCTCTTTCTTTAATAGCTAATACGAAGCTTAGAAAGGATGGAGGACTTGCCGTAAATTCGTCACCAAATATTTTCTTTTGTCACACGTGGAAGGAGAACGAGGTGAGAAATGGAAAATGTCATGTAAATGTAACTTGTTCACACAAGACGCGCTTGTCAATCAAATGCATCTTATAATAAAAGGAAGTCGGAAAAAACTCGCCGGGTTTTATAAAAGTGTTTTTTTTTTCTATTGGCTGGACAACTGAGCCTGGACTTAGTCAGAACCAGGAGAGAGACGTCTGTTTCACTGATTCAGTACTCCGCAATGCTTTCGTAACAGTAAATTGGAAGTAATTTATTATGAGAACTCAGTCTTCTGTGCAATTAGCAGTATCTTGATAGCAGTTTGATAATCATGTATGATAACTGACTTGAATGACCTTAAGAAAATCCTAGTCAACACCGCAATGGAAATATCAACGCCTAAGCGACCATTCCGTATTCACGCAAAAGCTAAAAAATCAGTCGCGGTTTGTTGTCTTGAAATCCTCCTTCTGAGCCACGGAGATCTCTCATCTGACACCTTGGGATGGTACTGGCGAGCTTCTCACGCGCTACACGGGTTTTGATGATCCAGTCATCGGTGGTGTCTGCTGAACTCCGTCTTCGACTTCGGCGCTGCAACAGACAAGCAAACTAGGGTTAGTTGCTGAAACAGAAAACGAGGGCAGAACACCAGGAAGGTGTTTTACTGTGTGATTTGAGAACGACTTTAGAAGAGAAGTATGGCGCAAACTCTGATTGATAATGGCCTTCCATTCTACCCTTGAGCTCAGCGAAGAAGCCCTCATTCTCAAAAAGGTAGAACAGCTTTTGTCGGAGTCAATGTTTAATTATAATCAAACGTACGCGTGCTTTTAAAGACCTCTCTCACACTCAAGGAAGGATTCAAAAAACAGTTTAAGGAAAGCTCAAGGATGAACATTACGCGTTGGCTAAGTGCAAAATACTATTTTCCGCTGATGTCAAATGTTGTTCGATAAGCCGAGTGGCCAGCGTAGACCCTGCGGACGAGGTTTGACGCTAACCCTGATAAAATAGGGCGACTACTTGAGGTCTTGCTGCTCTCTTCCTGCAACCGTGAGTCGAGAAAGGGTTAATAAGCCAGCCGTAGTATCAAAACCTTTTTGGATAAAGAATTAGGGAACAGGGTTGCCAAAACAAAGGCCATGACACTGCCCAGACTGACCACGTACCTTCCAGCCATACTCTGAATCCACTCTAGTACACTGTTAATAAGATTTACAGCCAAGTTGATAGCTATTACTGCATACTCCTGAATGACAGCTAACACATCAGGCAACTTCTCTACGATCTTCTCCCCGAGTTTCGCAAACCAGGAAGCCACAGAGGAGAAGAAATCCGGAGCAAGTTCGTAAACCTTGGAAGCTAAGGTTGTTAAAAGTTCTTGCGCCTTAGAAAGGAGTAATGGAACGTTCTCTGATAAGAAATCCCAAACTATCACCAGGTATTTATGAACGACCGGCCACAATCTATTCCAGACGTCGGTAAGGTAATCCCGAACAATCCCGATATACACCGGGGCTTCGGTTTCGATCTGTGGGGAAAAGATGAAAAGGCGGGTTAAAATAGACTGCAAAACAGTCCGTATTTTTGCGTATTCAAGTACGCGCGAGCAGTCAAATAAAAGGTCTGGAATGAGGCTGAAAACAGAGAGCGAGACTGGGGAGAGACGCTAAAAATACGTTTTTTTTCTCTCGCCTCACACGCTTCGCGCGCGTAAGAGTCTTACCCCACGCTTTACCGATTTCTTTACTGATTTTGAGAAAAAAACCGGCTGTTTTGCAGTCTAGGTTAAAATGCCATTTCAGAATACTAGTAACAATCTGCTTCTTCTTTTTCCTTTTTTTTAAAAGTTAATTTCATAATGATATGGGGATGTCTTCCGTTTGTCGGCGACTCAAAAAAGGGCTTCGTTTGCAACGTTACTCGTTCATTGGAACAATACAATACCGAAAATTTCCAAAAATTTTACGCCAAAGTTAATAATGGCAATTGTTACTCGATTTATAGCGGGCGAAAACAGAAACGTGATAGATTTCAAAAATTTTTGATGCGCAAACCTCAATGTCCTTCTTGTCAGGGAAGTTATTTTAGTTTGTCTTAGTGAGAAACATGAGCCCACAACCTATATCACGTACGCGGAGTAAAATAATTATGTAGCATGTTATGTTGATTAGACGTCGATTCCGCGTTAAATAATCGTGACATGTGGGATTTGAAAACTATTTTCAGTTTAAAGAGTCAGTGCCAACTTTTACCCGCGCAACATGACACACCACTTAGTCAACGTCTCACCTTTTCTAAAAGCTCTGGTATTTTTTTGTTAAGATAATTTCTTGCTGGTTTGGTTGTGTCCGCTATAAATGTTCCAGCAACTACAAGTTTCTCCCAGACAAAGACGGCTGCTGGATCGGAGTATTCTCTAAACTTGTTGTAGTACGTAGGATAGTTTTTCTGTATCCAGCTGCAAACAAATAAGACATAATTGATCATCATTTCGAAGGAAGAATCGTGGCCTGCGTTGCAGCTGGCCCCAACATCTTCCAGACCATTGGTACCGTCCGTCGCAGACGTTCTATAGGGCGGTTTAGAGTGCCTGCGTCTCAGGCTAGGGGCTACGAAATGCACGGCTCTGCTAAGGCTTTTAAACTGAGTCAGTCTCCTATAGGGCACGAAGGAGCTTTGACGTGTCAATTATACGGCAACAGCAAATGAGCAGAACTATTATTACAATAAATTATAAAAATCAAAAAGTGTACAAGATAATGGCCAACCCGCTCGAAAACGCAACCCACTGCATTTGGGGATAACTTAACTGTCTTAAAACTTATAGCGCGGAATAAAGGGCAAGCAAATTCCACTTAGTCTCAATTGAAGCTGCTAACCCTGGGTTATCTTAATCCAGCTTTGAAAAACCCGGCCCCTGGGAACCCATTTCTCGAAAGTCCCGGTAACGTTTCGGGCCCGGAAAGCTGTTTTATATCTGTCGTGTTGGTATTCGATATCAAAGTTTCAATCATAAATTATTGAAAATGAAACTATTAGTTAACGAAGCAAAATTGAGCTATTTGTGAGCTAGGAACTGTGAAACTTTTCACAGGTTTTGAGTTTAAAATTTGCCTTCGGGCTCGAAAAGTTACCGGGCCCTTTCGAGAAAAGGGCTCCAGGTCAGATTGAAGAGATTTGTCACATATTTCTGTATATCCTTATTACGAAATACCATCAATCAAACGCATCTCTCAAAGAAACACGGCAAGTACCACTTGTAGTAGCTACCTGTTTGTCGCACTCAAACTCTTTGCTATGTGTCCATAACCTGTCAATGCCGCTTCTTCTATACCATAGTCCTTTGCAATCTGTGCTGTTTTGCTCGCTGTTAAAATGAATGAAGGAAGGACAATGGTTGTTTACCATTTACACGGGTGAATCGGTCGGTTCACGGCTTGGGCAAAATTCAGGACTGGTAAATTTCGGTCCGGAATCGCGTTTGTCAATTGTACAAATCAGTTAAAACCTGAAGCTGGTATCAAAGATGGATTTGAAAAAAAAGAACTCGAATTTCCGTGTGGAACATTCTGTCTGGAAAAACAGGACTTTTCAGACATTCCGTTGCTCCCGAAAATTATCCGCTGGAACGATTCAAATACTCCTGTTCCATTTACTTTCCAACATGATTTTTCTGGGAACGTTTTGTAAATGGTAAACAACCAATATAAAGGAGAAAAAGAGTTGAAAAGTAGGGATCCCACACCAACAAAAGAAAAGAAAGAAAATGAAAATTAAGGCAAGCCATGATTACAAAGAAAAGATGTTAGAATAAACAGACAACAAACTAATAAAATTAAGAGTACCTTTATAGCCTTTGTTTTTATAGATGTCAACAGCAATAGCTGCTACCAACAATAACAAAATTAACTTGAAGAGTTTTCCAAAAGAAAACAAAGATCCTTTTCTTCGAACTTTCTTTTCGTCCACAGCCTAACAAAACAAGAACAAACCACAAACAAATGTCTTACCGTTATAACATCATAGAAAAGAACACGAGAATGAGAAAAGCTGGTGTTTAGTTCATCGTGAATGTGGATTTAAGAAGGCCGGGGAGCGTTTAAAAACAGGTTCGCTCATATAATAAAAACAGTGCAGAGCATTAAAACTGTAATATTTTATTTAAGTGTAATTTAATAATTAAAAGGAAAAAGTGTAGTCTGGTGATTTGCATGAAAAAGACACATGCACCTTTAGCAAACGCAACCAACACCAACAGTGAATTAAGTCAGTGGAAACCACAATAGAATAAATAGCGAAAAGTAGTCGATATCAAAACAGACATGATTTAGGTCGCTGTACTTCTTTTCTGTTGATTTTTCCTCACGGGAGAAGACTCTCTAAAACATATCAATAGAGGGGAACAAAAACTAACTCGGAACAGGTGGAGTAATACAACAACGCTGGGAGACATAACCCGCAAGACAAGACCATTTATTTACCTGTCCCTCGCTCCCCAACAAAACCACTTAGCACCTTTAAGTTCTCGTTAAGTCACAAACACTAATTGCCACTAATCCTTCTACGATGATATCGCATAAGTAAGTCTTATTTACTGCTTGTTTTCTGTATTTTTGTGCGACACATTCATATAGGATCTCTGAAATTGTTTTACGAAGTTAAGACTGGAAGATGGTTGCGAAGCGACGACGAATGAATTTGAACAAAAAGCTACTAGTGCAATTTTGCCACCAATTTGAGGAATATATTTATGAAATACATAAATTACTGATGTCCATAAAAAGCCCTTAACGTTCTAAAGAAAAGAACTTCAAGGATTCTCGACTCGTGAAAAAAAAAAAACAAACAAACACACGTATAAAATCTTGAAAATATATATGTGAAAAGTCAAAAATAATTTGCAATGTTAGCACACTGCTACTCACTGGGTTAACACAACAGGTGGTAATAAGTATTATACAAACTCACCGATCTGCTTTCTTCAGCCATCAAAGGGTGTTGTCAAGGTAGAAATGTCGCTCACTTAAAAGTTTTGTTTTCTTACTACAGGTTATAAAGCAAGAAAACCTTGGCACTAACGCAACTTTCTCGGAAAACCCGGCAGTGCAATAAAAGCAACCCTGTTCGCAGGCTGCTTTGGATTCTAATTAGCACGTGCAATTCACGTTGCTTTTATTCGCCAGCCAATCATAGAAATTTATCGGATGTCAATACGTTATGATTGGCAAGTAATTCAGTGGATTGCGGAATGATAGCTGGTATGATTGTATTATTAAAGGCGTTACCATAAACAACCTGCAGAAGTGAGTCAGTTTAATTAGACAAGTTTCCACATATCTAGCGAGGTTGGCACGTTGTTTGTGCCCCTTTTAACATGAATATCGCTTAAATGAAGTTATGCCTTACCTGACAAGCTTTCACACAGCTGCTAAGACCTATCTGATGGGAAACAAAGCATAAGAGTCCACTCAATAAAAGCTACACATCAATTATGAATTATTTAACAGTCTTCACCAACACTAACAGGTAACCAAGATGACATCTCATACAACGTACACAATGTTATAATTTCTGTACTAGCGAAAAGACTTCAACGCCTTTGCAGTAGTCAGTGCCCACTACAGTTTGACTAGGATTACTATAAAAGAGCCACGCGTATGCAGGCAAAATCTCTATCGGAAAAGCGCAGTTAAGTAAACCAATTTTAAAGACTTTCCTGCCAATCGTCAATTAGACCAACAACAATTTCATTATTCCGACTACTTTTTGGGGTGCAAACAAATTGCTTGCTTATTATGTAGAATCCCTTAAAACTATTATCACGTTAGTTGGAGGAACGTCACATTTTGGAGTCACAATCAGTTACACTGTAAAAAATTGATCATGCAATAAGAGTAAAGAGATATAACAACCAACAAAAGCTACTATCATCGATTGAATTTTCCGTGCTTGGAAAGTATTAAAGGTAAAATTAAGAGTGTTTTGACAGGTGTTACTGCTTCTACGGTAACCTGTTATGTGAAGAAAATGACCAAAAATAGCAGAACAGGTATAGGGTTACCAACCGTTTTGCTAAAAAGGCATTTCGCTACAGTGAAACCTTGGAGATTAGCTATTCGCTATTCGCTATTTCATAATTGACGTGTTACGATAATAATCCAGCTCAATTTACTTTAAACGTGAAGATTGTGATACAGTAATGAACAAAAGTGATAAGATCAGGGCTGCAAAAATAATCAGCACTAGTGCTCCACCTTATCGAAGTTATCCAAAAGTTGCATAACAATAATTTGTCGTGGAACGTAGCTTATACCTCATCACCAACACCGATAGGTGGGGAAGGAGAAGTGGGGGGGGGCTGGGGCTGGTGAAAGGTTAATTCTCAACCTTTTGGACAATGAGTTGTCTTTTCAACCAAACGCATTTGTGACGAGGAATTATCACAGTTTAGGGGGCGGATCATTGGAAAAGCTAGGGGGGAGGGGCGGGACTCGAAACTTCTTTATCCCCATAACTTTTCTAAAGATAGTATTGTAACGAAACGACGGGAGACCAGGGGGGAGGAGGGGGGGGGGGCAACTGCGACCAGCCACCTAATAGAAACCTACCTTTGCTTTGTTGTTTTCCAAAAGTGAGTTGTTTTTCGTTTGAAATAATTCAACGACGTTGAAGATTTTGCTCTTGAGAACCTGTAATGTGAATTATGCAAAGGAGTAACTTAACGGGACTCAAACTTCCACATTACATTTCCACTATTTCTTAGAACTAAGAATGGAAAACAGTCGGTTTCTTTCCCTCGTGAATAAACTGCTGCTAGCGAATCAGCTAGATTCTCGAAGCACGCGAGCCGTCTAACGCGCTCCCAAGTGAACGTGGGGCGTCTCTTCCCAGTCTCTCTCCGTTTGCTCAAAGACCATTTCAATGTAAGCCACAGTCCAGGTTCTACTTCACTTACTGTGCTTAGGGAGTCCCAAGTTCTGACTAAATGATTCAACAGCAATCTGAAGGAAATACAAGCATACGTTTAATTTAACATCATGGTAAAGACATCCGACAGGCATGACCTTGATGGGAAAAAGATCAATGGAAAAATCCAGTAAACACTTCTACAGACGGACAAGACTTTTCCCAGAAGAATGGCACTCTTTTTTGTAACTTGTGTGTCATTTTCATGCTCAGGCTGGATACTGGCACGCAGATACAATGAAGATACAATTGTACCATTGGAAAAACGCGCTGGGCTCCAAGCTCTGTGGTTCAGCAACTTTCCCCATAAAAACCCTTAAATTTTTCCATGCATCCCAGCACAGAGGAAATCTTAGTCTTATGTGTAGTCACCTCACAACAGGCTTTCTGGCTTATTTTCTCATACTCTCTATCTCTCTCTATTCCCGGCATGCATTTTTAAAGCTATATCCCATCATTTTTGCATAAGGAAGGTCACATTTTTTAACTAAATGTGTTTGCCTTATAAACCATGGTCTCCTCTCACCTTTACTCTAATAATTATTTCTGGCTGCAGTTTTGATTTGTACTAAAAATGATTAAACTTCATTGTTTGTACTCCAAGTTAATCCCATCGATCCTAAGTCATCCATAATCTTTGGTGTGGAGCACTACACCTTCAGTATTTCCACTTTCAACAAACTAATATTTTCAAGGTTTCCCTCAATCTCAAGATAACAGAGATAACTTTAAATGTTTCAAAATAATGACTCAAGCTCAGCTGGTGATGACAGTTGAACATACCCTGATTGTGGCAAGGTTGCTGTATAGCAGGTCTCCCATTTTGTAAAGCATTCAGCATCTTTTTCTAAACACGTTACCAGGCAGCTCAAAACCTACAAGGCAAATGATCATACCTAATTATTTGAAGCACTTGCTTGATCAACGTAAAGTTCCATTTTTCACTTGAAAAGTGTAACATGAATCCCGATTTTTCTCTGAATAAATTGCCAACCAAAACCAAAAGTGGAAGACAGTTTAAGCGTATCGCCAAAGAAGAAGAAATACTGAGTAGCTTTTTTTCTAGTGTCCAAACCTGAGCTTGATTTGTAAACATCAGATAACCCCTTTGAATTGAGAGGGTGACTAGTACAGAGGTGACGGCACCCATCTCTCTCCAATGGGGCCTGGGTTCAAATCCCAGAGGTGACACAACTTGTGGGCGGAGTTTGTTGTTATTTCCGGCCCTTACTCCAAGAGGTTTAACTACAGGTATTATGATTTTCCCCTCTCCTCAAAACCCAATATTTCTGAATTCCAACTTAATCCGGAATGGTAGAAAATTAAACACTGTGTGGATGTGCTACCTCTCAATTGACAGTTATCTATCTATCTATTTATTGCATGTATTATATAGAGGAACAAACATGGAATTTTTACAGTACCTCTGTTTGATATTCCAGAGGAAGATCATTGCAAAGACGGCCAAGGAGGGGTGGAAAATACAACCTGCTTACAGACCTGGACTCAGCATGTAGTGACAGCCTCTGAAGAAAGTGGATGAAAAATTAGGTCTTTTCTTATTTCATGTAATATATCAAACATGAGATGCAGTGTTTCATCACCAGATGAAACACCGAGAAGAGAGTTGAAAATACGACGCGCAGCGGAGTATTTTTGACGAACTTCGAGGTGTTTCATCTGGTGATGAAACACTGTGTCGAATGTTTGATATTTCTTCTCAAACAAAATCATTTTTGAAGGAGAAATTATGGATGCAAATACTAAGCAGTGTTTCATCCGATTTACAAACACTCATTAAACATTAATTTCCTTTGTATTTTCTTAATGAATTATTAATGAGTTTGAGAAGAGTTTAGCGAAACATCACAGCCCCAAACAACTCTTTATTAAGGAGACAACAAAGCATGACTTTTAAGCTTTGAAATTTTCCCTATTTCACAGCTTAACTGACAAAGAAAGGAAAACTCCATGCCTTGCATTAAGCTTGAGAGTTCCATACATGTACTTATTTCATAGTGTTGCTTGATTCCAAGGTAAAGTTTCATTGAAATGAATTGCAATTATTGTAAGCTCTTTCTGTAAAACCACTGTTAATTAAACTGAAATCTTAAGTTGCTCTCTGAGTAAAATTAAAATCCTTTTAAAACAGCACAATTTAAATTCAATAAATACATACATTAAAGTAATTATCACAACTAGACAAAAAGGTCCTTCATTCACTGGCATGATGTTGCGGGGTACTTTTAAGATTCTCAGAGAGCCAAGGCCCCTTTTCAAGAGCTCAGTACAAGGTCTTTTAAATGCCTGTACGAACCATAGCACTAATATCCAACTTTGAAATGTAAAAATACTGTTCTTTGCTTGTACTAACTATGCAGTACCTTCAGCTGAGGGTATAGTAACAACAACTTCCGCTGCAAACTACAAACAAAAGAAACAGAACAAAAATAGGAGTTCTTACAAATTATACATTGTGTGGTTCCGAAAATTATCCATACCTCCCTAACGGAAGGGATTTGTCCTTAGACCTCCCCACCTCTCTGGAAATTCCAGTCAAGCTTCATACATTTACTTAAATTTTTGGGCCTTTGAGACCCCCTCCCCCAGCCCCCAGAAATTTCCAATCCCTTCTGTTGGGGGGAGTATGGAAATTTTCTGGAGCTACATATTATGAAGAAAGGTTCTGGTCCCCCTCAAGTCCCATACGTCAGAAATACATATTATTTAAAGGTTTAACCCTTCTACAAATTACACTGATGGACACCTAAAATGATATGATTTTGTTTGGGCAGCACTGAACCAAGCCTTGTTCATTTTCTACTCAAGTTTTGCAGTTTTGTTGTTGTTCAAAGCAGTTAACTCAAGTCAAGAAGAAATCACACTGTAGATCAGGAAACAATCTACACTTGCAGAGAAAAAAAAGGGCCAACAGAACACAACAATTTAAAAAGAAAACTTGATATTGTTACTCTGTATTTCTGTGGGATTGGAAGGGATAGATTCTTGCAAAACAAAAAACCAATGGACCTCTAAAGGAAAAATTCACATTTCAAGACAAAGAAATGTGCAATACAGTGGGCAATGACCTTCAACTGGTAGCGATTTTGTTACAAGTAGTTATGGTGAGTCCAGGACTCATCTTCTGAAAAATCATGAGTCCCAGTTCAGAACTATTGTGACCCAGTCAAAAAAAAACAGTGAGTCCCTGGGTATTTTGTAACCACACAGCGAATCTGAAGATAGACTCCAAAACTCTGTATTGCAGTTTACTGAGATAAACAGATACTCCTTCTATTGTAAAGCACAGAAAAGACTAAGAAATAAACATTGTTTAACAATAGCCACAAGAGCAGCCACAGAAATCACACACAGGATATTCTACACTGACATCTTCAGATCGATCAATCGATGCATACCACAAATAATTTATTTTGCGTCTTTGGGGATTCTTATGCTTCAGGGACGCAGGATGCAGGGTAACAAAATCACTGGACTGGAATACAAATTGTGTGAAGAATGTAAGAAAAAAGAGTTAAATTTTCTGTTAACATTTTATAAACAACTCTATCTTTCAGTTTTTTCTCTCCAGATTTAAGCTTTCTCAAGCTTTTTTTCTCTCCTACCTTGGATTACCAGCAAGGGGTGATGATGGAGAAAATGCCAGCTCCATTATAGCAAAAAACTCCTTGGCTTCCATAACTGCCTCTTGAGTACTTGTTGATTTGCAAGTGCTTTAATGAGAATAAAAAGACGGCTGTCACTAAGATTTCGAGTTTCCAGGCATACGTAATTTGTAGGAGGGGAACTAAACTGCTTGGAGGTTCTTCTGGTCCTATTTTCCCTTTGTTTCCCATGAAAGTATCCAGGGATCATGCATATAATAGCTGGGGAAAACCCTGGCCCCTGGCCCACAACAACAACCTTAAACAAGTAAATTAGATTTCTTTTGGCCGTTCGCAAGGATAATCAGGGAGAGTGCTTATTTGGGGGTAGCAGTTATTACCTTGGATATTAACAGTACTAACTTATATTTCTGAAATGAATAGCAATGGCGCCTTCTCAACTCAACTGGAAACTTACATAGATTTCCATGGGTCAGCCACTTCAATATAATAGGGTAATCTCGCTTAGCGGGCAATTACAAGAAAACTAATGAATGCACTAAATGTAGGATTCACTGCCCTGGTTGCATATGTTATTGCTTTGGCCATTCCTCCTACTGCAATGACCATCATGGCAAAAACGAGCAGTTGGGGGAATAAATGATTTTAGGGTTAATTGTCAGTTACCACCTCTACTTCGCTCAGAAGGGTCATTGCACCTAGTATAGACAGCTGCTGTTGAACCAACATAGCTGTTTAGAGGTTAGGTACTGGTCCAGATAAGAAGGAAAAAACCAAACGCAATAAACACGATGGATAATGCATAAAGGTGGCAACTTTACCATTGTCTCTACTACACTTTTGATTGGTTTGAACATTAAATTTTACGAAATCTTTACAAAGCAGCATATATATCATCCCTTGTTTTCCACAAACTTTCTTACAACAAAATCTCGTCTGAGTTAAGTAACACAGAAATCCTGTATGAGGAACATGTAAAATTGTAAACTTTTCTTGGCTATTGCTTACAACTCTCATGATTGGTTGAAATCTTTTAGGGTAATACAGTAAAACGCCCTTCAAATATCGAGCTTAAAATATACATACATTTTATTTCATGAAAAGCCTTTTTGTAGGATTATGCATTCTCTGTGTGAAACTGAAAACATTCCTACGTGAGGAAAGTGTATTGTGCCACAACAAAAGAAATTGCTTCCCATCTTGACCGGATCATTACTTAAACTAAGGCTAAGCATTTTACCTTAAAAGATTCTCCAGGTAAGAAATGGAATACTTTGTCAGCTGCTTGACACTTAAGTGAGGCATCATAACTTCAATCCAAACTGAAATTTAAACATAAACTTATCAAACTTGTCCTTTTTATTAAGAAACAGGAGGTAACTTTTAATTAAATGCTGTCATTCACTAAGAATTAAAACTGAACTTGGATCATCACATATTCGGTTATAGTCATCTGTGTTCAGTAAAAGCAAACCTCTTAATCCACGTGCAAGATTCTTCTCTGGCAGCTGTCCTGCACACCACATCAATGCCAATGCCTCACGTGTGCGAGTCTTACGCTTTTCAAGCATATCTTGTACCTACAGAGTATCATGCAAACTTATGTAAGACACATAACTCAACAACCTACTTTTCGCAAAAAAAATTTATAGTAACAAGTTGTTTTCGAAAGCGTTTCAAATGCATACACAAGAGATTAGCATGCATCACCCGTTTGACACACTCTTCAATAAAATAGGCATATTTGTTCAAAATAAAAGGATCTTTAAGAAATACATGTCAAGTCTTGACTAAGAAGTTGTTTGTACAATTTTTAATCAAATTACCTCCTTCAAGTAATCCAAAGTGACCTGTGGATACTGCTGTACAATAAACTGTAACATTATCTGGTCCCCGTAGGCAGATGACCCTATAAAAGGAATGGTCAACGAGTGAGAGCTACATACACTGTATGATTAGTGCCCCTAGGGCATATACTGAGGACTGGAAACCCTGACCCTGACCCTAACTCTGACACCTGTAGTCATTTGACAACAAGTGGTTATACATCAGATGCCAGTAGCTGGTCCTAAATAGAGATGGGGTATGATCTGCCTATGTTTTTTTAAGAACTTTTTGTCTAGTGTGACTGAATACACAAATCACTGTTTAATGCAGTCAAAAGCTTCAGAGCTAAAATTTTCCTGACCTTGAGATTCACGTTATCATGAAAGTATTCAATTCCAAGATCAAGAAAGGAAGTTCACAAGTCTTTATATTTGTAAAGGAATTATTAGTAGAGTTATTATTATATAACCATATTTTGGACAGTCACCAGAAATCATAATTATCCTGTCCAGCTCCATGACCTTTTAGTGTTCAAGCTACTTGTATATAAGGAATTGCCATTCCATATTAATGCCAGATAAAATACACACATTACCAATAGCAATTCATTTATATCTCGGGGCCAGGTTGTTCAAGGCAGGGTTAAAACAACCCAGGGTTACTATGACATTTAAATTCAGATGTGAAAGTTTAACAAGCAAATTTAGCCCAGGGGGAAGAAAAAAGTACAGTATACAACACTGTTACGCCCATGCAAAATCAATTCTAGATCCCGTAAATATCAGGTGGCCAATATTAATGAAATGCTAATAATTTCATAAGCACTTATTTATTTCAAACACAGAATAAAAAGTAATGATTTTATTTGCAAGTTACTCAATACCTTTACTCAACTCCAGGACCATGTTTTCCACGGAGCGTAGATAGACAATTTTTAAGGTTGGTTCTGGACACTTTTTCATCAAGGCAAGGAAAAATGTCTTTAAATGAACTGGGAACAAGCAGATGGGGTAGTCTGAAAAAAAAGTGAGAACATGTCAACTGTGCCTATTTCTAGGCAAGGTCCATCTTTTATGCTCAATTAAAGGGGCTGTGTCAAGGTTCTCTAGTTCATTGGGTTAATATTGGCTATGCCGTTTTTTGTTTTTTTTTTCGCTAAGGAACTTTACTTTAGGGAAGAATTTACTAGTAAATGACAAAATAGTAGCTTTGTATCAAACAAACCTCTCTCTCAAAGCACTATATCCAGTGGAACAAACAACAAAAACATAGTTTGAAAAACTGTTAGGCTAACAAGTTTTCAAAAACCGCAATTACAATCTGTTTAACTTTTCTTCAAGAGGGCTGCAAGTTCGTTCCTCATTAGACTAATGATGTTCATCGTAGGACTGTCGATGCTAAGATTTCAAAGTTTCTGGATTATGTAATGAGTAGGTGGGGAATTCAACGGCTAGGAATATCTTCTGCTCCTATTTCGTTTTGTTTCCTGTGAAAGTAGCCATGGATCATGCTCATTCCATAGTAGTTGGGGTTGAAATACCAGGCCACAGGCCCTTAGTGACTACCCTGCACATTGCATCATTAATACCCTTTTCCTTGAGATGACTTCATTGAAGCTGGAGTATACAAAATTTTGCAAAATAAAATCATCAACAACTTTGAAAGGAGGATGAGAGAAATCTCTTGAATTTGAACAGCATTTTTTTCTCTGAAGCAAAAAAAAAAAGGTCAATGTTTTTGAGTGCCCCATCCATAATACAACAAGCCATAGCTACAGTAATGTGTATTTCCCAGTAAGACTACCTTGTGGTTTGCCTTCAAATACTGGGTCCTTCTGTGGAACATTCTTCAGCTTGTGTTGAAGATTTGCAACAATATCAGTTAACCAAATCTACAGGAAAAAAGGTTTGCAAAATTTTAACATAGAATGTTCAAAAAGGTATCTATAAAACACAACAGAAGTCGTAGAAAAAAAATTGAACCACAACCAACATAAAGAGCATTAATAGTGGAATCTCTATTATGACAAGTTTTTCTATTGTAGGTAAATCACTGTAAATAATGTCTTTACTAAACAGCCTCCTCTACTGGACATTGCATTCATGGTTGTATTTTTCTTTACTAACTCTGCTGCTTATTGATGTTGTGGACTGTTATGTCAAGATATGTCCTCTCTATTATCTATGGTATAAATTTAGCTTTTGTATTTAATTGTTACTATATTTACCTGTTACAACATTTTATTTTTTAAATTGTTTTTACCGTAAACGTTATTTTAGATTACAATGTAATAAAAAAATTAGTCCTCAGTCAAGTAAAATATAGACATTGAATCACAAACGTATTCTTGTTCTCTTTCTCTTTAACTAACTGTTCTCTCTCTCCATTACTCAACTTTGTAAGCTTGTTTGTTATCTATTTTTTATTATAGAAGATGACTCCACCTAGAAAAGGCTAGGTTAACAGTGGGCCACACCAAATCTGTAAAGGATTGTCAAAAAGGAATAAAAATTGTGTGTCTGTTCCCCCAAATTAAATTTCTATCACATCTGATGCTGATTTCAGGTACCCTAAGTGGCCAGTTCCCCCCTCTGAGGTTGGCCAACATTCAGATGTTGGACTGTACGTCTGCATTTTTCTAGGATTTTTTTTATATTGTTTAGTCCAGAAAGCCACTTATTAGGTTCAAATTACTAACCGAAGGGTTATTAGAAAAGGATGATTCCAGATTTGTCAATATCGCTGTCATCTCATCAAGATCAACCTGAAACGTAAAGGTCAAAGTGATGTGAGAAGTGAGACAAGCACCATGTATTAACAGTACTCCAAAAATCTCTACTTCTCCCAGTTTTGTGACATTGAAGGAAGTCAAATACACCGTTATTTAATTACAACACTCTAGATGAAATGCCATTCTGCCATAAGGATACTGCTCATCCAAACATTGTGTTGTTCCAGAAAATGCGAATACACTGTAAAAGGTGGCAAAAAATTCTGTAGGGGAGGAGAGTCTCTGAGTGTCAAATATTAGAAGGGAAGTATGAAGCTAACTAGAATTTCAGTATTGAGGGGGGAGGGGGAAGGATTGTATAAGCCAAAAGCTTTCACTAAGGAAGTATGGCAGTATGTTTCTGTTATTCTTCTAGACAGGGTGAAAAGGTATCTCACATTCAATTTGATTCATGTAAACTCTGGTTATAAGTCTGTCTGCGAAACAGCGCCAAAATTCTTGTTCTGGGCCCCCTCGTGTGTACCAGGATTTGAGCACATGCCACAATTGGCATGTTGAAAATCCATTGGTGATTTGCCAATCACAATGAAAGCAAATTCTAAATGCACTTCCCGTAATTTGCTTAGTCCACTGGTGGCCCAGAACAAGGATATTGGCTCTGCTTTGCAGATGTTACTAACCGAGGTTAAATTACATCGATCTGCGACAAAGGCTACTTGTTACACAGCTTGCATTTTAACTAACTATGCACCTTTGATAATGCCTCCTGGAGCAGTTCTTCATCTGTTTTCTGGGGTTTTGTTGAGGCAGGTTTTTTCTTGCTGCCAATGAAGCTTGTACCAGGTTTCTTCATCTCAGGAGCCTGCTCAGCGACTCTTTCGGTTAAAACTGCTGGCAATTCATCAGGAATATCTGCTGTATGTTTCACATTTCCATTACCAATTTCAGTTACAGGAACTTTAGGGTGCTTCAGAGCCTGATAAATTGTCTTGGACGCTGCTAAGGGATCTAGAAAGAAGATTGGAAAAAATCATGGTCAGGGCTGTCTCTAAGATTTCAAGTTGCCAGGTATATGAAATAAGTAGGCGGGAAATTGAACGGCTAGGAAGTTCTTGATGTTCTATTTCCTTTGTGCTCAGAGTGGCCAGGGGAAATCCCCAGCCCTAGCCTTAAGTGACAGCTGTGATGGTTGAATTAGATGTTAATGCGTTGTAATTTTTCTTTTACTCACTATTTGCACCATGTCAAAATGGTATGACTCTTTTTGAACAACCTTTTACATTGCTTAAGAACTGAGACATATTAAAGCTTTAAAGACATGTTTCAGAGTATCTGGGTATATCACATCACATATCATCCTTCACAGTATTGCAGCATTCATGCCCTGGATTTGGGACTTATTATAAAGAATATAAAAATTTCAGAACAATGGTAAAAGAGACTATGACCTGATAAGGGGCCTTTCTGGTGTTTTGCTGACTTTCAAAGGGATAAATGAATCTTTCCCCTCCCCATCCCATTAAAGGAATGTTTTGCCACTGCTCGAGAAACATGTAAGAAACGACAAATACCCCAACTTTTAATGAACAGGGGAAGAGGGAGGTGTGTTGATTGTCTTGTTCTCTGAAATATCCCATTTGAAGACACTGTCTCAACAATTTTGTCACTGATTGTAGGTACTTCATGTTACAGAAACAAGAATAAGCTATGGCTGAGTGGGTCTGTCACCATGTGAACCCTTTCCTTAAAATAATTCTACCAAAGAGACAATAATTTCATTTATTGTGGCATAATATCCCCACTTGCCATTGGCCGTTTTTATTCTAAGGATGCATTATCGGTCAGGATGAACTTGGGCAAACATTTTATAGTTCATCTGGGTTATGCATCTCTAGTATAAAGACAGGCACAAGATGCATTATGCATCCAGATGAACTACCTTTCGTAATGCGTTGTTAAAGACGTATTTCAAAGGAAAGTTCGTCCACAACTATTGTTTTATTTGTAAATCATCCAAGAATAAAGTTGGACAGAAATACCAATGTACGACTAATTTTGTCTTCAATCAATATAATTAAGAAAGACAAATTTAGCTCCACATTTTTTCGTATACAGGGGTAGATAGCTACACAAGTTAAAATTTTAAATCATAAAAGCATGCTTTTTCTTTTTACTAATACTTACCATTATTTCTTGTAAACCTGACCTTTGAGTTAATATTCTCATCAATGATGTAAAAGTAACTGATGAGGTATACCAAAGATTTTATCGCGAATTTAGGAAATATATAATCGCAATCACATAACACAAAATAAAAAGCTTACTTTTAAGACTACTTCGAACTCACTCGATCAGTTTTATACGATGGGAAACACTCACTGCACAGAGAATATCAATGTAAAACTGATAAACTCTACTAAGTAACTTGTTGTTCATTAAAGATAGTAATTTGTGAGTTTATCACATGATTAACACTTTGTCGAAAACAACTTTCTTCTGAAATTGTTTAATGAGCAGATTTTACTGACATCACAAATTTTGATCTCAGTCCGAAAACAGGTTGCATACGTGGCGTTACGACACACACTAAGTTAGTTTTTCGAGTATTTCCTCAAAATAATTTACAGTTAGTAAACTTACTGATGATCTCGGCTTTAGGCATATCAGAAGCCTTAACTTTGTTCTTTTTCCCTTCATTAGGAGCCCTTTTCTTGCCACCTTTTCCTACCACTTCCCACTTTCCACTCTGACCATTGGACGCCATTTTGAATTTGTGAAAACGGTACAGGAAGGAATCATGGGAAGGCCTTTCTTGCACGAAATATCGAATTTCCCGCCAACTTCACCCTTGCTTCCCGCCAATCTATCCTTTCAGTTTTATTTTCTTCTTTTCTTGTTTTTATTTAGTGTTAGAAAAAAGAGGAATATATACTCCATGATAACAGTAATACTTGGATTGTAAAGTTCTTAGAAAGTTATAATAGCCCAAACGAGTAAAGAAAATGGCTTTTCTTGTTATACGTTGTTAACAGGAGCCTAGCCGGTAAATCGGCCCCTCGTTGTTGACTACATTTGAAAAATTCAAAGAAAGGTGGAAATGCAACAGGTTTAATAAACAAACAAGGGATCTGAGCGATCGGGAGGCTTGGATCGTTTTGGTGTGACTGCGCAAAGAGCACTACTGACAAAGCCTTTAGATGTTTTACGCAGGGAGGTGAGCTGAGACCAAGGATCAGCTCACCTTACTAGTTACACGATATTGTGGAAGGAAAGTGGGTTACTTTTGTTTGCCTACTTCAGTTTGATTACATTTAAGCTCGGAGAGATACTTAATTAGCAGTAATAATAAATCACAAATTGAAAACTCGGAAATCTTTAAGAACTGCAAATCCAACTTGAGAAGGAAGTCCCTTATTATAAGAACAACAGACATGGTAAACAATACCTCGAGCGAATTCAGTGAAAAAAAAACACATAGATTACCAGGAACCCCTAGAAAATTCGGTGCTCATTTGAATAGATACGTTGTTAGTTGTCCTATGGAAAAAACAACAACAAGGATCGACATTCTGCCCTGTTTCCCTAGGTTGCCTAATATTTAAGGCCAATATTTACAATATAGTTTCTTTTTGTTTTTACAGTCTGGTGATTTTCATTTTAAACCCTATTTTAAGATAAAACAATGAATAGTAATTTTATGTGCGTTCTGATTGGCTAACCAAGAGCAGTCCAGTGCTCCAACAAGAGCTTTCTTTCCATTACACGGATTTATTCTGTTATTTTTGCTCTACTGAATCTTTCTGTGGTATATTTATATGTATCAACCAAAAAAAATATATTGAAGGTCTGCAAGAAATGAAAATAACCTTAATCAGGCATTCTGCTTTGAAACTGGTAGAATGGGCTTTCGAGGCTTAAACCGCAGTGTCGGAAAAAATGGTCCAATGTCTAGGACTCTTCTCTATTCTAAAAGAATTTGGAAACATTCAAAATTATGGAGGAGTTTCAATGGCTCATAACATTTTACGAGATCTCTAGATTTCGTATACTGAAACACATTTTTTAATACTTTTAGATGTATCGCTCCAAAGATACTGAGCGAAACTTTAATTAATCGCTGGTCAGTCCTTGGAAAAGTCTACCAAACGGTGAATTTACAGCAAAATTATTATTGACTTCATTTCTTTGCGGTTTCACTTAAAAACAGTAGATTACATTAGAGGTCTTAAATATTTCAGCCGTTCCATTTTACCGAAATAGGTTAGGAAAGTTATTTATGTGAGTTAAATTTTCGTTCTATTATTATAAACATGGCTTTCTCAGTGGAAGATCATCGTAGTGAAATAAATGAAGAGATACCGAGCTTTTAAAGTGAGCTGATGAATGAATGAATGAGTGCAAAATTACAATGGACGCATCTCATTTTAATGCGCACACGAGATAAATATTTCATTGTGTTTAATTGTGGGCAGAAACTGTCAAAAATGGAGGAAGTCACAGCTGTAGACCAGTGAAGGCGTATGTATTAATCATTCTTTCTCATTAGTGTCAAAAGAGTAAAAAACATAATGAACGCAGACTTAGTTTGATACGAATTTCTGAAGTTCTGTCTTATATTATCTCTGCAAATATCATGAAGAATCTCTTTTTCATCGTATTTGTTTTTCCGCGCCTGGCGATGGTTAAATACGCTGCAGAACTTTACTTTAATTTTGATTGGTTTAGTGAGTAATTGTAATGTGCAATTGGTTGAATTACGTAAGTTTTTCTCAAAAACAGTTTCAATTTAGCATCTCGTGATCATTTCGTCAATTCTCATCACTGCTGCTTTACAAATTAAAGCCAGTGATCTCTAATTCAAAACATTCTTCCTGCTTGGGATCATCCCTAAACCAAGCCCTTTCTCATCGAATATCTGAAACATATGAAGTGTTGACGTCGAAAGCGGAAATGAAACCAAGAAGTTATCAACGAGCTTGTCTTGGATATCCCCAAATAATATCAGTATGCAAAATCTTCCTTCCTTCTAATAGACCCCAAAACAGATCAGCCGAAAATATGCTAATGAGTCATTTCAAATACACTTTTAAATCTGTACATCACTATCATCCGCTCGATGCATTGACAAGCTTTCGAATAACAAATGATTGCTTGAAATTAAATATTAAAATAAGAGCGCGCGAGAAATGGTGTAGGATGGGCCCAAAGATTGCTTTTTCTTTTTTGTTTTTCAATTTTTCTTTTTTTGTTGCTTTTTGCTACTCCTGTCGCGTGACTCACTTTCAATTCACTGTTATTTTGTCTACAAAGCGTACTGTTCGAAAACTGGCAAATAGCAGTAGAGAAAGTTGATCGTTTCCAAGAGGTGATATATATATTTGTAATGAATAAAACGTCTAAGTTATTCGGTCCTACTGCGAAATGAACTTTCTGAAGAGAACATATAAAACTACGCCGGAGGCGAAAGCTGAAACCCCGACAGTGTACTCAGATTAATTGTTTTACAACACAAATGTTCAACTCAGAGTTTTGAATATTTAAGATACATGATCAGACGACTCTTCTATAGTTTTTGAATTACACTTTATCGCAAACATCGCATTTTCTTGTTTGCAGATTGACTCAGCCAAAATACCTTTCGCAAACAAGTGCTACATCGATGTTTACTTTGCAACTTTTAAATTTCACTTCAAGTGCTAAATTCAAACACAGAGCATTATGGTGAAAATGGGATGTTTTGAGTTATAAACTAGCCTAAATTGCATATTCTATGCTTCGTAAATGGCTTCAGAGAACGGACAGCAAGTATTTAGCATATAAGTTTCCGGATCTCATCCGGTAAGGCACTCGCCTGATAGTCTCGATTTATTTTCGTTTTTATGCTCCGTGCCAGTTTGATGATTTCAAAGGGCGAATTCAGCCGAAACAAAAATATTCCGTGATTTGGAAGTTTGCGTGTCCTTCTTTGAACTAACCTATCGTGACGTCTGCAAGAGTATAATTGCCCTCTTCTCGGACCGGTCTATTCGACAACCACACTTAAGGTGAAATTTCGCGGTGTACTTCAATAGATTTTGAAAAGCCAACAGCGCCTCTTGGTGCATTTTAAAATACTGTCTCATTAGCTGTCATTTAGCTCGTCCCATCAACAAAGGCCGCAACAACATCCTTCACTCAATTATCCCAATTTATGCGCGATTCCTGTCAATATTGTTCGATTTCGGGACATCTGCTGTCTTGCGCTGGGATTGGGTGTTCTATAGCAAAGCCCTTCTAATGCAACAAACTTCGTCCAATGAGAACTCAGACGGTCACAGGCAATTTACTTCCATGGGCCACCAAACGAACCCATCCCTTTCAATATTCAAGCGGTGAATGTTCTGGCTCTGCGCGGATCAACTTCGGGCGTATTCCTTTGAACAATGTCGTTCGAAAGGTCTTCGTTCCGGCGCAATTTCCAGGGATGGGTTGAACTAAACTATGGCGAAAACAGCCGGACAAAGACAATTACGCGAAAAAAGTTTAACAAAATATGCAGATATTTACTTGGAGAGCCCCAGATCGAAACCGATGCAAAATTTCGGTTCTGGGTCAAGTCGAAAGGATTCCGCATTGCTCACACGGAAGACAGCCAAAGCTATGGCGTTTTGTACGTTCCAGTAAAAGTTCCTCACACGAGAGTAAGTCACCTTGTTCTACAAAGGTTTTGTACTCAATATATTTGACTTAGTACGCTTTTGTTTGCTTTCGATTCTGACTGTGTTCTGTGGGATGTCTTGTGCATTTAGAGCGTGGATATGTTGTACCCATACGAAGACAAGATCGGACAATCAACTCGCTCACAGGTTGTCGAATATCGCAGGGTGGCTGTTGCAGACGATTTTTTCGATATCATAAGCAGCGTGCACATTAATGAAAGGGGAGTTCATGTTGGACAGAAAAAGACTTACAAAGCGGTGAGTTGATCAGTGTTCAAGTGTACCTATACGTAACTGAGTACATCGAGCAAGGCAAAAATGCTGTTTACGAAAACCAACCAATGTTCCTAAAACCTGATGCACTTCCAGCAGTGTCGAGGCATGGAGCTCAGTTGAATACGTTCCTCAGCTAGCCCAGCCTAAGGTTGACAGTGTAACTGTTATCGGTTTGGTGGGTACATTCATTTCTGTCCGAAAGCATGCGAGGGACGAGTGTCGACTAAAAATTGTTTTTCATGGCCTTTTAATTATGCGGATCAAACGAATCGATCAGAGCGGCTAAACCTGCTCGCTGACGTTCAAGATCACCTATCGAACATAACAATTTCGAGCCTTATTTTACCAAAAAAAAATTAAAACCAATCCTTTCAAAGGTGATGTGAATTTTTCAGTCGGAAGCACTTGCTATAATCTTTTTAATCGAATGGGTATATTGGCTAACCCCTTGAGCAGCAAAGAAGTCCCAATAATGAATGAACCTCGAGATATCCCAACAAAATGTTCTAGATCCGTAAGAACTTTTTTTAGAACGCGTCATCATCGGCGCACTGAATTCTTCCCTAGTTTGGCGACGAAAATTCCTGGCATTGAAATTTCTTGGCAGTGAAATTTCTCGCCTTTCATTTGTATAAAGAGACAAGGTTCGCGTGACTACCAGAGTAACTCGCTTAGGCCGTTTTCCATATTCAAATTAGTAAATTATTTTCATGCTAGAGCGAACAGAAGGCCACTGTATTGATTGTAAAACAATTATCTTGGGCTTTATTTATCTTATTTCTGTGTTGAGGTTTTAAAGAATCGCTAATAAGGAAAAAGTTGCCTGACTGAGCGAATCCAAAGTTGGGATGTATATTCGGCGCGTTTTAGATTAGCCTCAACGTCACAAGAAAAGCGATAAGAGCTCAGAATATGAAAAATTGATGTTGTAAAATGGGCCAGGACGCAATTACAAGAGGAAAGTTTTGACAGAAGAGGTTCTCTTATACACAGAATGTTTTTCTGTAGTTTATCACGGCCTTGGGAGAACAATTACTATTATTGCCACCCGCGTTATTTTAATTTTGATATGGCCTAGGTTTTGACGTTTACTTTCTTTAAAGCCGCATTAATTTCTGGTGCGTTCGATAAAAAAGAAATATACAACATAGGCTTATTCTTGTTTTCACCTATTTTAATTTTCGCTTCATTTTTTTCCTTCCCATTTGGAAACCTTACGCACGTTTTATGGATAATTGTAGCTAAAAGCATTTGCTTTCTATCCAAAGTGAAAATTTCAACCCATTTTCGCCTTAGGTGAGATTGTGTTGACCTGATTTGAGTACATTTTAATTGTGATTTCTTAAAAGTTTGAAATGACGATTCAAAAAGTATTGTTTTCAGATAACAAACCTGTCTAGGCTACACTCTGACAAAGTACTGTGTTGATAGTCAACCGACTCTGGTAAAATAATTTGCAAAATTATACAAGCAGCTGGTTTCTTCTAGCACCATGAACAGATTCGCAAAAATTTCATCAATTATAGACGCGCTAACTTTCACAGCCTAACATTCAAAATATTAACCTTTATTTACTCAACCACTGAAAATATTGAGATCTTTTTTCCCCGAGCCCTTAGTTTTTTTACTTACAATTTTAGACTGAATATTTTTCTTAAGTAATTATATGCATCTAATTTTTCTCTCTTCACAATGCGACGTTTCGGGTAGTGTCGAATTATATTTTTCTAGCACTAGCTATCTTAGCCAGCAATGTGGGTATGTCTTTTTAATTCAAGTGTCATATATCCGCAGAAAAGCTCATTTCTAAAACAACTGATTCTTGCAGACTATCAAATTTAGATAAAGCCTGTCTAGGCTTTTTGATCATGACTGGGTGGAGTAAGGTCGAAATCTGCGCTTTCCGAAATAAAACTACTGTAAACATGCTGAAGGCAATCTTACACTTTCCTTCATTAAACTAATATGTTGAGACAATTCTACGATTTCCCTCATAAAGTCAAATTATTATGATTTGGGTTTTTGGCAAATTATTAAACCAGATTCTAATCAATATGTCACTGTACACTCAGTAGGGTAAAATTGTCAAATTAAAGCGTAAGCATTTGTCTGCTTTTACTCTTATAAGCTTCCCCCAGAAAAAGGAAAAAAATCTCAAAAAGTCATGTTTCCCTCTTTACAGAGCAAGGCGTCCCAGCATTCTGGATTTGAGCGCCGTTTTTCTTGTTGTTCGACGTAGGGAAACCTTTGAAAATTCTTGCGGGGGGTAGTTATTGGCTTTGCTAAAGCTATGTTTAGTTTCCTGAAGTGGCGGAAAGTTACTACTGAGGAGAGCATTAGTCAAAGAGTATTCCAAGAAACCAGCAAAACACGGACCTTGATCCAAACTGAAACAGTTCAATCATAGACGGGATGAATATAATGAGATGAACCCAGAATAAATATACAATTAGCGAATAAGGTATACGATATGCAAGTGACGTGATATCCCGTCTAAAAGCAAAACGCATTTGAAACAGGACCATGCTTATCATTCCACTTTTCATCCTGGGCGCCCATTTTTACGCGGGATTCTATCGATAATCCCAAATTCAAGCCTTGGGGAACCGTGATTGCCAGACATTTTCTTTTCTGTTTGACAGTTTCATGGAGCGAATTCATTGTCGCCCGGGGGCAAATTCGAGGAAGCAATATTGCTCTTTTCATCATATGAGGCTTTCAATTGAAAATAGTTTCCAAGAGACCCAAGTCAATTCTAAATCTGACAGCTTCCTCACAAAATCGTTTTTGTGGAGTTTTATATGTCTCAGAAAATTCCGGTTTTACCTCATTAAGGGAGCTATTGCGAAAGACATAGGGAATGTATATATTCTGCTCATCCGATCTTTGTCCATTTTCAAGATAAGTAGTTTTCAAGTACCTCATAGTATTTTCTGAAATTAACGTTGGTATGCGTTTTACTGGGAACATTGAAGTCTTTTAATTTAATATCGATACAAAATACTGACAAACTTTAAAAAGTGTTCAAACTTGGAGCAAAATTGAAAGCTAAAAAAGAGTGTTTTGTTAAACTGAAATTTTTGAAGAACTTTAAAAAATCTAAGATTGAGCAAGATAATAAATATAGCCCACGAAATGCTTCCGTAAACATTCCGGCTTCTTTCATTTGGTTGGACAGTTTGCTGTAAGCTTTTTAACACCAATGGGATCTTAAGGTGGAATTAATGTGCTTCTGGCGTCCGGCCTAATATAGAAGCTAAGTTTTTCTCAGTCTATAAGGTTATAATTCTATGATATTTTTGCTTAATTTCGGCCTCCTCCTTAGGCATAAAAAAGGTTATTTTAAGCAGAGCAAAAAATATCATAAATCATTTCTTTCCACTAAAGTCCCCTTATTAAAAACAGCTGTCCCGAAATAAGCTGAGGGCAAAGCAACCCCACGTTGACATTTCCATTAAATGTAAGGTAAATTTATTGACATTTCCACAGAACTTTATGACCAAAAGTTGGATCAACTTATATGATATCGATGTCTTTAAGACGAAAAAATATGAAGGTTTATATATGAGATTGTTCAGTTAGTTTTTATATCTAAGGCCCGCCTTCGGCCGTTTAACATTTCACGCGTGAAAACCTTGGAGACATACTGAGTTTGCAGAGCAAATCACCAAAACATTATTGTAGAGTATATTATAAACAAAAATGAAAACAAGTCGTCTCGTTAAAATGGGTCTTAGATAAAAAGCGATGGATATCTTTTGAGAAGTGTCCGACAGTATACTTTAGAGGAAAGGATTTTGAAAACTCTTTTAACGTATCTTGTTATTCTGTAAGACACGTTATATGTCAGGAGCTTAAAGAGAAACGAATGCAGAATTGCAAAATCATTACAATAAACTGACGATTGAACGAGACCCTTAGTATTCCTCTTACTTTGTTAGAACCTAGAACCTCGAATTACTGATTACAATAAACAATTTCCGTTTTTCTTTATCCCAAAAGAAAGTTGACGCGTGCGCCCCCAACTTTTCGTTGTTTCATATATTTTTTGGCCAATTAAAATAGTCTTCAGCGTCGTCTATTTTCAGTTCAACGTTGCTCGCAAATTGAGTACATGCAGCATCGAAAGAAGTGGAGTTTTTGTTTTCGCTTATTATTATTATTATTATTTTAATTTTCTTTCCTTCTTTCACAGTGGACCGGAAGAAATCAAATCTCGACCGTTTCAATTGGTCAAGGGGAGTCGCAAGCGTAATACCGTAAAATTCCGAAAATAAGCCCCGGGTCTTATATTTTTCAAAGGCCCCTTTTGAGGTGCTTATTTTTGGAGGGGCTTATATTCGGAGAGGCTTTTCTACGGAGGGAAATTTGCGTCTCAAAATCGATTGGGGTAGCCTTATAGTTGGACGTAAATTTACCGTTTTTGCTTTGTTTTACTTTGTATTTGAGGGCAATTTTCCAATTTCAAACCCCCAGGGGGCTTATATTTGGAGGGGCGATTTAACGGAGGGTTTTTTACGTTACCGGTTTGAGGGGCTTATATTTGGAGGGGCTTATACATGGAGGGGCATATTTTCGGAATTTTACTGTATCCCTATCAAGAAGGTAGCTAGTCTCAAAGTAAAGGGCTCTCTATCAGTTTTACTGTATGTTTCGCATTTGCCTCAGTGCGTGCTATTTCAATTCTGTCTCCTCTTTTCAATTTGTCCTTGTCTAAGTCGAGTAGTAACTCCTCCATTCCACAACTGAATTAAATGCCCTTACATGAGTAAAAGATTGCTCCCGTCTGACCCGTGCATTCTTTCTTTCTGTTTCAATTAAGCCAGCCCGGGTCGTAGTCTATCAGCAGAAGAACGATAGGCAGTACAAAGCATTTTTCAAAGTATACTGTTTTTTATTTGCAGTAGTATCAGTTATTTTATGCTTCGCTCCGGCTACTTCTTCATATTCTGCTCTTAAATTCTCGCCACAGTTTTGCGTTGTTGATCCCACGGGGTTCACTTACTTTCGTTTTTTTTTTTTCTTTTTATTTTATTCACCTTTCATTGCAATCTCGACCCCAGTGCTTACAATAGTGCTTACACAATCTGACTCCGCGCGTAAGCGGTCATGCGCAGAAGAACTCTGGAATTGAGATTGAGTTTCATTGGTTTCCTTTGCTGCCGACTGGTCTTAGGGTTTCTGGCGTAAAAAAACGTAATTAGTTAGATTTTCCTAGTCGCTGAGGAGGACATTTCGCTAATTAACGTCCCAAGACAATTAAAGATACCTACTTTGTAAATTTACTGAAAGGAAAAGACAAAAACAAACAAAGATCTCAAAAAAAGTGGATAAAACGAAAATGAATTTGTGTTCTTTCACGACGTTTAGCTCAGAAAAAGTCTTCAAAATCATTCATCTGTCGCCCCATATATATATATATATATAAGGGAAGAATCCAAGACCGTCCTGGATGCTGGATTTCACGCTGTGGACTCCGGACTCCAGGTAATGGATTCCGGATTATTTGTCAGTGAAACTTGGATTCCGAACTCTGATTGTTAGCGGGATTCCGGTGAGTCCGGATTTCCTTTACATGGGGCCACATTTGGGTGCCTGATGTAAGTGGCAGCATCAATCCTGTCTTACTGTGAATATCAAGTACAATTTGTTTACACATATAATCCTATCTGTCTTTGCTTATATGGTTTTCACATGGTCTCAATAGAAAAATACAAGTTTACCCATAATCCAATTCGCTTTCCTCTTGTTTCCCATAATTCCTTGCTGTTATAAAGTTTTGGGAGTCCCCAATTTTATCTTGAACGTAATTGCCCAGATTCTCGTGTCCTAACGTGACAAGCAATGAGTAGTAAAAAGAAAAATAATAAAAAATTGGTGATTTGGTGGTGATTAGGTACATTTGGTTCCAGAGTTCTGAAAGTATACAATTAGATTCGTACTTACCTGAATCTGATTTTACTTTTTCTCGTAATATAATTTCAAGATCAATGATTGGCTAGTCGAAACGTGACTATTTTGAAAGCAAAATGCTCCGTGAAACGTCACTGGCAATAAGAACCCTCTTGTGACAAATTCTTACTAAGTTTCACATTACCTTTTTTGCCTAAGTTGTTTTCTGTAGAGCTTTGACCCAACTCATATTCAGGCTTTAGCTGCAAACTGAGCTCACATCGGCTTTGGTAAATGTATAATAATCCTGCCTTTTTGTTGTTCTGTTTGTTTGGCTGGTTTTAGGTTGCAAACACCTACGCATTCCTTCCGCGTGAGGCAGTATCCTACTATCTTATGAGTTGCAGCACATGCAAACAGAGAATCCAGCGGTTTAACTCAATTCTCTTGAAGCACGGCAGACCGCTCTCACCTGTGTCCGACTTGGTAAGTATTGTGCCTTGTTTGAACCACTCAGTGTCGAAAGCAGCTCATTTAGCTAGCTTAAGCAAAGAGGTTTTTGAGCGCTGCACCTCAACCGGATGTGATGCGTCTTCCCAGAATAAGTGTCGACGCTACCAAATTTGTATTGCTAACTGTCTTTACCCTTATAGAGACGATTTGCGTCAAAATTTGGGCAAAAGCCACTGGCCAAGAATGTAAAAAGTCCTCTTCCGGTTGACAAACGTCGGTGAAAAACGTCTTCGCTCAAGCTCCTTATAACCGACAAGAGTAAAAAGTAGTCAGAACTGAGGCCTAATTTCGGCAATTTTAAAAAGCCTCTTCGCCGATAAATAAGAGAAACTGCTATGGAGTATCGTGAAAATGTGAACCTAACCAGTATCCTATTGATCTAAAAGAATTTATGGAGCTCGGATAACTCAAAGGATCATGTATGTCTGAAAAAGGGGAAATTAGGATTCTTTGGTGCTATTAGCGATTAGAAAGTAAAGAACCTTGCTAGTTTCCACTCACCACAATTTCTAATTCAAAACGTAGCTCCGTCCAAAGTTTTTGAGCAGCTTCAGGCCAATTGCTTCCTTGGGGACACGAAAGAGAAATAGTTTTAGTTTTATCAACTTAATCGGTTGGTAAAGTAAATTTAGGTGGTGATAATTTTCCATTACATGCAGTAGAACCTCGATATGACGAACCTTTTTATAACGAAGTCCTCGGTGTAACGAACGATTTTCTTTACCCCAGTAATGGTAAAATATATGGCCAAAAATAACCTCGATACCTCGATATAACGAACCTCGTTTCATCGAACCCATTTTGCTAGTCCCTTGGCCCTTCGTTATACATATTTTTTTGTATCGAGGTTCTACTGTACGAGCTCACTTCATTAAAACATTTTTTTCCTAATAGAACTAAAAATGCTGTCAGATAGGTCGCCCGATCGGTTTCATTAATTGTCATGACGTTTTATTGGCTGGAATTCTGGCGCCTTTTTTTTCAAGAATCGTGGCATGTGCGCATGCGTTTTGGCGCTCCTAACGCCAGTAATTACTTTCAGATCTGACTTGTTCGTGTATTAAAACGCAGCCTGTGTGGCAGATCCCGAATCCCCCTCCTTTTTCCCATCCTCCCGATCCCCTTTCGACGCCTGGGGGGAGGGACTCAACAAATGTTTATACGGGGAGGCTCCTCCCCAAGGTCCAATCCCTCATCCTTTTATAAACCATTTTTCACGAAAAAGGTACCCCTTTCGTATACCTAGACCTTCTATTGACAAATAGTACCCCTTTCACATACCTTGTTTAGAACTTTGCATCCCTTTTAACTGCTGTAAATGCACTGTCTTTTAAATAGGAATCAATCACAAAAATAGGACGTTTTCTCGACTTTATAAAGCCATAAAATTCATCTGTTAGCCCTTTAGGGCCCTTTCACAGACCCAAATGACAGATTTCCCCACCCTTTTATATACTTTCAACTAATGAAATCCCTACCCTTTCATATACCTGAAGCCTGAAAAAGGTTCCCCTTTCGGACAGAGCCTCCCCATATAGGCCATTATTATGGGAGTATCCCTCCGCCGGGCGCAAATGCAAGCGTAAGAGCAAGTGTACGTGCAAACAGCGTTCACACGTCCAACGCAAAGACAATGAAGGTGTTTTCTTTTCGCTGAGCTGTGCTAGCATGGAACCTATGGAACCTGTGCTTTTACCTTTCCTTTGTACTTTCGTTTGCGTTTCCTCGGTTTTTACATGTGCGAAATGCAACGACAAGGGCAAATGCAAAAAATGATGTTTTTCCCATTTTGTTTTCGTCGGCAATTGAGCTTGCGTCTGCATTTGCGTAACTCATCAGTGTAGTTCACACGTGTATTTCCTTGGGTTTACATTTGTGAATTGTATTTGAGTCAAAGTTGTGAACCAGACATTAAACTAATATCATGTCATAGCTATTGAAGATCAAAGAGTTATTGCGCTAGCCCCATTTTATGTGGAAAGTGCGTACAAAAAGTATACAAAATGTGCTATGGAAGTTTACCTCCCTACCCTTGAAGATCTGAGCCAAAATGAGAGTAAAACTGCTGTCTATGGCTGCCACTGGCCGAGGGATAGTTCTTTGCGCATGGGCCGCTCAGCTCAGTTGGGGGAGCGGCGGTCTGTTGAGCGGGGGGTCGCGGGGGGCTAGGCCGGACCAGTATTCAGGGTCTTCTATTAATTGAGAATAAAGTGCTGCATTTGTCACGACATCTGTAAACGGTTAGACTTTCTAGTCTTCTCGGATAAGGACGACAAACCGTAGGTCTCTTCTCACAGCACTTTTATTTTAACTGAACTCACACCACTGTTCGAAAAGAGTAGGGGACGTAGACCCTGATGGTGTGGCTAACCTTTCCTGGGCTGGGTGGCTTATCTGTAAGGAGAGATCTAAACAGGGATAACCTCACGATCCTTCTTCAGGTGTTGTAATGGCTACCTGTAAACAGTGTATGTAAGGCACTGTCCAAGCCGTGCATCGGTTTCTGAATTCTGAGTGAAGGTCCATAATGCGTAAAAACTTGCACGCATGTGGTTTTGTTGTCCACGATCGACAAGTCAACATTTCAGTGGACAGGTGGCATGGGCCAGTTTCTAATTATAAATATATAAACTATGGTACCCATCAATGCGAAGTATAACAAAAGATTTGAATTATACCGCCGGACTTAGTGAGGTGTCTTGGTCCTCCCTTAGACAGATTAATTTAAGGATGAAGTTTTGCGGGCTAGGGTTTTGCAAAAGCGAACCTGAAGGCTGTTTTGCTCCTGGTTCATAGCGTGGGTGCAGTTAACTCCAATTTCTGCGGTAGGCAGCAAGGTGACATAGGCCTGTCCCGATTGTGCTCGCAAAATGCTGTAAAGTTGCTTCCTGCAAAGCCAAAAAGTTGCTTCCTAAATTTCAAAAGTTGCTATTTTTTTTCCTGTTCATCAAAATAATTGTTAACATCGGGCAAGAAAAAAAGTTGTTCCCAAACATGCAGGAAACCGCAAGTAGGACAAGCTCACAATGAGAGCCCTTATTCTCTTTTTCTATAATTTATCGAAATGTGCATTACTTGACGTTTTCTATGACTCCCTGAAATCGTTGATGTTTTAGTGCTTGACATGTGCTCAAAAACCTATATTTTGCTTAAAAATTGCTCAGAAAGACAAAAGTTTCTCAAGGTTGCTAGAACCGCAAAATTGCTCCCAACGCCAGAAGTTCAGTTGCTCAAAGCTTGCCAAGTATAATGGAGACAAGCCTATAGGTCGGTGGGGAAACAGAATCTTATACGCGTTTTTTTGCGCGTTTTATAGTGACAAAGTGCTTTCTGGCAAATAAGCCCGCTGGAGGCTATTCACTGACCGAGAAGTATTTTCGATAGATTAGTAAAATTGCAGGACAAACCTTAATGGTCAGTTTAGTCTCTTTAAGAGTAGTTTACTGTATTGATTAAAGGTTAATTAGTTGAATGGATGTGTTTGTTGATTATACGTTGACATTTAGACCTCGGGCGCCGAAAGGAGGGCGGTAAATCATCTGCAAGTCATATTTTGGCAGGAAGGATTGGGAAAATTGAAATAGTATCGAGTATAACTGGTCATCAGAAACCGATGAAGAATCGAAATCCTTACGTCCAGAAACTGTCGCCGGTTCTTTTTTCTCCATTTTGTTTCCTACGCCACGTTGTTGTAAGAGAACGTCGCGCGCTTTCAGGTTTTGTTGTCTGAGGGAGATCTGGCCCTAGTTGTTCAAAAGGTAGATAAAGTTATCCACGGGATAAGTCTCCCGCGCGCGTGGTGATTTATCCGGTGGATATAGTAGCGCACGCTATCCTACGTTTGAACAACCGGGGCCTGGGGCAACTTCGTCCCCAGGGCGCTTTTCCCTGGCTTTGGAGGTGGGGCGGCAGGAAAAGCCAGGGAAAACCGCCGTGGGGACGAGGTTGGGCCTGCGGATTAAGATTACCGCAAATTGAATTAAAAAGACACTGAGTTCTTTTCCACGTTCAATAAACATGTTTCCGTGATTCTATTTGCAGGAGAGGGATTCTCCCACGTCAGATATAGTGAGTATTTAATGTATTTTTATTAAAGATAAGAAGGAATGCATAGCTGCATATCACCAGTAAAGAAATGTCGATTAAACAGCCTACTATATTCCACTTCAGTTTAGGACCTTTAGACTTCCTTTTAAAACTGTTCTTTAATATAAAAGCTTACAATGTATCCACTGAGAACGTTGGCTAAAATTTAGGTTCTTTTATCGCGGTATTCTTTGCTGAGTTGAGAAACACGGCATTGAAGATCCTTGAGGGACAAAAGAGTGTACGCAAAGGAAGGAGTTTACGCGTCTTTAGTATCTCTACTAGTTTGTGTATTTTGAGAAAAGGGGCTGAAGATTCGAGACTGGGAATGGCGTAAGATAAGGGATCAAAAGGGCTTCGCACAACAAAGTAACTCTTTTAGTTCATACAGGCGATAATAAAAAATTAGTTCGGTTTTCATTGGTTAAAAACCATTCAGTGTCAATCAAAGCTAAACAGTTTTAGTGGTCGCCAACTGAATAATTGTTTTGCCACTCGACTATCTGAGTAAATGCTTTTAGGCTGCGTTCACGCGTACGGCTCCGGATGAAATTTTTACTGGTTGAAAAATCGTGCGTTTAGGTCAGTTCCGTTCACACGGAACCACCTCAACCCGTGCGAAAATTTAGACGAAAGGCGGTTCAAGTTCCGTGTTAACAGAGCAAAAATGTTGAACGGTCCCGTATGAATGACGGTATTCCCTCAAATTTTCCTGACCCAGCTGAAAATTTGTCTGGTGCCGTGTGGCAGGGTGACTATTCATTAAGCCTGCGTATTGACTTAATTCGTGCAACTGGATCAGCTTGTTTTGTTTTTGCTTCCAGGTAAAATTAAAATTATCGAAGATCGGCAAGTTAAGAAAACAGATAGAACCGCTGTAAATGAATCTGCGAGGCAACTAAAAAATGGCCAAATTTTGTACAGTATACGTTTTTCGAAGCCGGGTTTATAGCGAGTAATCCTATATAAGGCACTCGAGATGTCATAGAGACAAGCCTGGATTTGCGCTTATCCCAGTTTTCAAACAATTCTTCCCGGAAGGCCTCTGTGCACCGCGTGTCACCTCGCCTTGCAGGAGGCGTTTTTTACCCGCTTGTGTATTTGTCACGCTTCTCCAAGCGCCTGAAAAAATGAGAGACTACTCGTAGCATTCTTGTTTACTACCACGATTGTGTTTTGTTGTGGTTAGGTTCCTTTAAAAAGCGTACAATCCGCTCACCTTCATATCGTACCTATTGTCACGACGAAAACATTTGCCATCAAAGTCAGTCGTGCTTAAATGTTCCCCTCTATCCCCAAGGAAGGTCAACCACGCCATTTCAAGTATCAATTGACTCGTCTCCTAGCAACCTTAAGATTAAAACTAGGATGTTCAAAGTTTTCTTTCGATGGTGTCCGTCTCTCGAGGGACTCATAATTATGCTATCATGCCTGGGTGGAACACAAGGGTATAAAGCCCTAATGAACTCTGAACTCATGCATTTATTCATACAGAATATAAAACAAATACGATCTCATTATTCTAGAAAACAATTTTAGCAGAAACTTTCGAATTGACCACTACAAAAAATACCATAGCATACCATAATGGTCTTTGTTTGTTATCCCAAAATTTTGCATAAGCATTGTCTTCAGTTTCTCTTGGGAGTCAAAATGGCCCCAGGAGAAACTGAAAACAATGCTTATGCAAAATTTTGGGATGACAAACAAAGAGCATTATGGTATGCTATGGTATTTTCTGCAGTGGTCAATTCACTGTCGATTTTTCAATTATGTATTATTTCCATAAAATATTTGATTTGCATTTCAATAAATTTCAAAACTATTGGGTTTAAGCAGGTTTAAGCCTCTAGAAACAGTTTATAGTGGCCGATCGCCAGGAGCGGAATCGAAGGATAATGTTTGCAGTCTGAATCCAGTATAAAACCTATGCTATTTTTTAGCTTCGCTAATTTTCTCGCAATTTTAGAAATATCCTAATGTCGGTATTTTTAACTTATAGTCAGATTTATAGGGCTTCGGAGGGGCTCTTTCAAGCGAACGTGAACTGTCAGCGGAAGCCTTCAGGAGTACGCGTACAAGCGCTGTCGTTTTGTTATACCACGTGATAGCTTACGCTATCAGCTGCTGAGCCTGACAACAAAGGCCAAAAATTTGACGAAAATTCTGACCCATTATTTCCCGGTGCCTCCTGGTTTTGCTGTGGCAGTTTTCGCGTCTAATCTCACGAGTTTGGACGGGTTCCGTTAGAACCCATAAAAGGCGATCTCGGCGGGAAGAGTTTTTCGGCAGATTGTACTAGGTTTCGAGAACTAGAGCAAGTTATAATCGATTGGGTGCGGTGAAAGTTGAAGGCTTGTTTGTACCCCTTCGTCTCTCTGTGGCGTTGTCTTGTCCATTGAAGATGTCGACCAAAGCCCTTGCAGCCATCGCGAAGGTTAAGTCCGACCACATCCTCAAGGTAACTTTGCAAACAGTTATTTTTACTTCAGCCTTTATTTTAAATTTTGGTTTTGTCTACTCCTTGCATTATGTATTCGGATCAAAGCGAAAGGAAATCGACCATTACCGCGCCGGCTTTGTTGTTCGAAGGTAAGGGGGAACACAAATGAGCGTCCCTTCGACTTCCTTGAATGGCCATAGTTTCGAAAGCTTGAGGACTCATTTCTCACCGACCCAATTGCAGAACATGAATGGAAATCACGTTCGATAACTTGTTTCATACACATAAGAGGATCGCTTCATCCAGGAAGGACCAGTTAGATTGCGTTTGCGATTTTTCGGCAGATGACACCCCTTGTCCTTTGAATCGCGTAGAGGAAACAATGAGAGGCCCACGTTCTAATTCCCCAGGCAGATCGCCTCCGCTTTTGCGCTGTTTGACTCTAGGACATGTTTATCTAGGGACTAAGGTTTCTCGTTGCTAATTTTCGCCGTTTTGAAATTTCTACGCGTGATCGGTCGTAGAATGGGAAACGTTGATATTTGGCCTGTTTTCTCCATCGAAAGATATAAAATATTCATACCCGAAATATTGCAAAACTGAGGTAATTAGTCAAGTCCTGTCTTATCTCGGTGATTTAGACGGGTTTGCTATCCTATTTTGAATGTGTCTTCGATACTTCTCCTTCTTCCGTAAATCGTGATCGCGAAGTCGTCTCGAGTTTTGATCACGTATGTGGCGTTCATGAGAGGGGGAAGTATGCAGTCATATATTTTTGCGGCATGCTAATATGTTAGGAGAAGGAGTGTAGCGGTCCTAGACTGCTGCGGCAAATAAACAGACGAATTTGGAAGCGACTGAGGCAGATGGCTCTCTCTTATTTGTTTGATACCGGGTTTCTTTAGCGTGCCCATTTGGCTATTAGATGCGTGTCTTAATTTTATGGGTGTATAAAAGGGTGCAAAGTCTGTGGAAGGGGACTACATATACATTTATGATCAAGAATCTGAATTTGTGTGAGTTTTGTCTAGCCAGCCGAGCATCCCGCCATCTTTGTCGTTCTGAATAAGCATTTACAGAATGAGCAATAGGTCTGCCATTAGATTATACTGACAAACAGTCCTCTTCAGTCTAAGAAATCTACATGAGGAAAAAATTCAGTTTTGGGTTGGTCTGGAGCAAGGGTGTCAACTCAAGAGATGGTGAAAAATTCAGTGAATGCCATTATTTTGACAAGGACCTTATTTGATAAAGGTTCGGTGCAGGATTAATTTGTGCAAACCACCTTTAATGCCATTTAATTTCTGTAAGTTAAAAGTTCTGCTTAAGGCAGTGTACAATTTTATGGCAAAAGAAACCGTTTGGAAAGCTGGGATGATGTTTTTGTCTTTATGTCTGGTAGTAATTTCTACTCTCTGACTTTTCTGGGGTCAGTAGTTTAATTAATGTAAGAAAGCATTTTTACCTTCCATACCCAAATTGCCAAAAGTTGAAAAATCCAGTTGCGTAAATACCTTGTTCAAATGGCCTGTAAACGTCTTTTCTGGAAAATGAATGGCCAATATGGTTCTTGGGAAACCTTTTTAATTTCTTCGTAACTCCAGGTGGTGCAAATTACATGTATGCTTTCCATTTCCATTTTCTGCAGTAAACAAACTCTGTTATTTCTGTGGCTAATTCAGATTTTGTAGACATATTAGTTTTATTGCAAAGCTGTTCATAATGTTCAGCATTTAAAACATGTAGATCAGAGAAGTTTTTTCGGTCCAGTTTCAGATTATGTACGTTGGTAATCTGTCTTAACATTCATAGGAACAGAAACACCTGCATTAGATAGGTACCCCTTAGCAACGATATGTGCATGGCAACATTTCAGTGGTTTCAGGGCTTTAGGCAAGTAGTCCTGAAAAGGTAGTAATGTCATCAGATCTTCTTTATCTAACTATATTAATGATCAACAGGAATTAAACATCATTTGTGAAATGAAATTTACAGACCCATAAAATGCTTTTCAAGACATCTGAAATTTTTGCAATAATAATCAGTTCTCCTCTTAAAGTAACCTAATTTCTGATTTAATAGAAACAGACATTGCATTTGAGAATTTTACAAACATCTTATTATTATAATTTGTTTAACAGGAGTCAGACGTAGAGGCATCATTCTCCAGCCATGACTCGGATGAAGATGGTGGGCCTAGTTTTGGCGCAAAGAGATTTAAAAGGGACATTTCTGAAAATATGTTTGAAGAAAATGGGAACAGAAATGGAAGGAGTTCTCCCATGAATGAACATGAAATGACTGACATGTCACTGAATGGAAACCATGGCAATGATTTACACAGAGATGGTAGGTGTCTTTTTTACAAATTTGAGGGACAGTGCTTGTCACGCAAATGTTGCATGCCTAATATCATTTAATATAGCGGGCTAACTGAACGAAGAAAAGGGAGATGCCCTCTTGGGTGGTTGGGGGGGCGGGGAAGGTTGGGTACGTGCATGTATGTCCCTAGTCTGAATTTCAAATACATTATTTTGTTTTGCATTTTGAGGAGTTGGCCTTGTGCCTCGTCAGTATTCAACCCATCTTTATGTCATTTGTCGCTATTTCATCCAGTCAAGTGAGTGATTGTTTCGATGCCATGGCGTTTGTCACGACTTTACCCTTACATGGCCTTAAGGGAAGCCAGTGAAATCAAACATTTATATCTAGTCTGATGTTTGTCCTTTATTCTCAGCCAAGGTTATGCAATTCTGCCCAATAAAGTGTAAAAACATCTACTTTTGATTTTATTTTTTCCCAAATCCAATAAATTTAGTATATTTCCTGACCTTACAAATTTGTAACCCGTAAGTGTTTCTCAAATCCTGCAAGTTCTACTCACAGCTTAACCTGAGAAAACAGCCAGCATTACACAACATCACCACTGGTTTCTTCACGAAGTAATGTCTGAGAAACGAGCACAGAAATTCCATACTGATGACGTGTCACTACCCAGAACTGGGTAGTGCTTTGGATTGGTCATACCATGTGGGAAATTTGCTTCCGTTCAATCAGAAGCACTACCCAGATCTGGGTAGTGATGTGTCATCAGTATGGAATTTCTGCGCTCCTTTCTCAGACATCATTTTGCCAGGAAATGAGTGGTGGCATCGTGAAGTGTTGGCTGTTTTCTCATTCTAATCACAGCTTGGACTTGTCATGTTCATCTCTTTCTTTCGCGGAACCTTTAGTTCTCTTGAGTTAGGTTTTTGAGTCTCCCTGACCTATACGACTTTCGACTAGTGGATCTATTTTTAGTCTTGGGTTTTGTTTATTACTGACCTCACACCATGATGTTGACATTTCAAGGTCTGGAATGTCAAATTTGTCCATTGTAGGATAAAATTTCTTGACCACAGCTACATTAATTTTGTAGCACTTAGTTAACCGAGCGTTTCCTGCTAAAATGGTCATAGAGAAAAAAAACTTTGCTTGCTCATTACTCAATTGAATCAGATCAACCTAAACTGAAAATTCACGAACAGTATTGTGCAATGGCCAGCTTCAAGCTGGTAAAAAATAGCTGGTTAATTCTTAGATTGTCACATTTGTTTCCAGTTAAGCTGTTGTAGAAGGAATGTTGTCAATTGTATCAAAACCATTTTTGCAGCATATTTATGATTTAAAACTGCTACAGGAGAATTTATCATAACTAATAATACGTGTTTTGTTTTTCCTTCCTTTTAAAAGTTGTCTTGGGTCAAAGTGATGAAAGCTTGGCTGCAAAAGGATTGTTACCTGGCTACCAATCATATTCCACAGACCAAAAACAAGAAGTAGTCAATTATGCTAAGGAAACCACAGTGCGAGAAGCCTCTCGCAAGTATAATGTGCCGCGGTCAACTGTCCAAGTTTGGTGCAAACATGGTCCTCCAATGAAAAAGGAAAAACGATCCCCAGGAGGGGGTGGGCGTCGCCTAAGCTATTCCCATGAAACTGATGAGAAACTGTTGCAGTGGGTTCTAAAACAACAAGAGAAGGGGACACCAGTAACCAGAGATGCTATACAGGCTCAAGCTAGGCTGCTTGTTCGTGATGAATGCCCTGAGTTTAAAGCGTCCAGTGGGTGGGTGGAGAAGTTTCTTGCAAGGCATAATTTGACAATTACAACTAAGATGTCATCACAGAACCCAAGTGGTAAGTGGCATTTATTTCAGAATAATTTGAGATAACTCTTCACTTCACCAACAGTGCTGTCATTCTGTGATACGTTATAAGATTCCATTATAAGAAACTCAATGATGTCTATTCCTGTTCTAAATTATAACTTTTTTAGTGGGCAAAGGACTGAAAATTATGCAGTTTTTAGTTCTCAATCAGTCAATTTGTTACAAATAGTTATGGTGAGTCCTTGGACTCATCTTGTGAAAAGCAATGAGTCCCAGTTCAGAACCAATGAGTCCCAGTTGAAAAAAAAACAGTCCGAAATTGGAAATGCTTTGGCGTTTATGTAACCAGACAGTTAGTCTGAATACAGACTCCATTACAGTATACTGAAATTAAAATATTGTCCTTCTATTTTAAAGCACAACAAAGGTTAAAAGAAATATGCATTGTTAAACAACAGTTTTGAGTATGGCAGTAAACTCCCTCTAATATTTTTACAAATAATATTTCTACAAATACATATTCAGATTGATCAATCGATCTTTGCGTCCTGTGGGACGCATGCCATGAATTATTTTGCGTCATCGTTGGGGATTTTTATGCGTCAGGGTCACAGGACATAGAGGTAACAAAATCACTGTTCCATTTGTCAAGCCACTTTTTAGAACTGTGTACACCATCATCACTGTAATCTTGTTGTCTTTTCTAAATCTGCCATATTTTCTGTTTTGCCAACTGGAGCCTGGCTGCTCTTGCTAGTTTACATGCACTCTAGTTAAGTAACCACAAACAAATTTTACGCAACAGGATTAAAACCCCAACTGGCTGGAGAAAGCCAGTTGGCTATTTGCAAGCATTGCAAAGGATTTTAACTTGGGACCACCAAGAAACAAATCCAGTTAGAAGTCAGAGCAGTACTTAATCCTGGGACCAACGGGATTGCGAATCTAATGCACTGGTCACTCGGCCATGCTGCCTTGCCTTAAAAAGTTAGAAAATGCTGGTCTTGCCATTTCCAAATATTTCAAGAGCTGGAGAGGGTGTGAGGGTGGGTTATTAGAGGGAGTTTACTCCCATACTCTAATAAAATGCTGATGTACATTTAACAACACTCCAAGCTGCAAATACTTTGGTTGCCATGGCAAGAAGGAAAAAAAAACACAACAAAAACCTTGGGCCATGTATATTAGCTGGTCATGTGCCAAGACATAGAGCTCTAGCATTTCTATTTAGTGTTTTTATTGTTTTTGCAGACCCATTATTAATTTGCTAAGTTCCTTCTTTGTTTAATTATTTCCAGAGGCAATCCCAATTTCATATGTAGTTCCAGTTTCATCCATTCCTCTTGGCAACTCTGGTGTATTAAATCATGGATCAAATAGTCCACGTGCCACAGATGGCCGCAGTGTAACAAGTGAAGATACTCGAAGTGACAGTGGCAAGAGCGAAGAAGATGGAGAGCTCTTTGATGCCGCATCCCTTGCTCTTCCTGAGAACTCTGGCACAACTACCCACCAAATTATTCGGGTAAGAAGAGGAAAAGATAGAAATGGTTCTTTCTTTTTTGAGTGCCTTTTTTGATCGTGGTTGCACTCTGACAGAGCCAGGTGACCCCAGCAACCTACTTTTTACTTTGCACAAAAAGAAAATGATAGATTTTGTACAAAACATGTATCCTGGACTTCCTGGGTTCATAGGTTTGTTTGTGGGTGATATTATGTCTGGTCTTCTTGATCAACTGTCAGAAGAATTTCATCGGTCATAAGCAAATTTTTATTTCCATTAGCTGGCATTAGTATATGCATATACAAAAATATGCTGCATTGTCTGTTAATTGATGAGGAAATAAATGGATAACTGAACAGACAAATAGCTGTTTAGATCTTTCTCTTTCAAGGCTGTGCTCTAAGAAAAATTGAAGGGAGCCCAATGCTCTGTGTTCGTAGAATAAAATTTCTTGCTCACCTAAGAGTAAGGCACCAGGGGTCACCTGGGTCCTATCTGCAGGCTAAAGCACAGCTCTGTTTGTTTGTTCATCCATTTATATTACCCTGGCAGTAGACTTCATTATGATATAATGAACTATTTAAGCAATAGAAAACGTTTTCCGTGTTTGCATAGCCTGATATATACACAAGAGTTGTTGGCAGAATTTGAGACAGTTATGCAAAGCCGGCAGAAGACTTCATTACGATATAATGAACTATACTGCCATAACTGTTGTATTATAACAGTTACGAGGTAAGGAGATCTAGTGGCAGTGTGCAAAGAAAGTCGTATCCAATACATGTACCCTGGGGCTAGTGGATTTTGCAATTGGGCAAGTGAACCCTGTTTTTAACTTACCTGAAGGGCGAGTGAAATTTTTGGGGAAATTAAAATTACAGAAGAACTGTAATTAATGCTGCTCATCAAAAAGTTTTTTTGGGCAGCTTAAAAGACTCTTGGGCTAGTACATACTAGCAACAACTTGCCCGAATGGCAAGCCATAAAACCGACTTTCTTTGCACCCTGTCTAGCGGTAGTATTGACAAATTGAATGACATTGTTCCCTTACAGGAGCCACCAAACCTCAGCGAATTGATGAAACCGGTTCAAAATGCAAGTTCTCCTGCATCATTGGGACTGAAGGATGAGGATGATGATGATGCAGAAGCTGAAGATGGTGAAGGCGAGGGCGAAAAGGTGGATCCCACTAATATCAACCCAGAAAGACTAAAGGCTTTTAATGTGAGTAGAGTGATTATACAAGGCTCAAAAAAAAAAACTTGAATTCCAGCTTGCCCTTTGGGCAAGCAGCTCTCACATTTGCTTGCCTGGGGTCACTTCTTGCTTGTCTTAGGTAAATGAGTTAGTTAGAAGATGAGCAGACATGCTTAGACCCTTGCCCATAGGGCAAGTGAATTTAAAAGTTACTTGCCACAGAGGAAAATCTGCTTGTCCTGGACGACTGAATGGGACTTTTTTCGAGCCCTGTCATTACATTGTTCCATCAGTTGTAAATTTGTTAAATGTTCTAGGTATGTGCTTTTAAAAACTCTTGTTTGAATTCGTGGAAAAGGGATTTTTAGAAAACTAGTGCTGTGGTTGTGGTTAATTAATTAGTGTTTCATTGACAAGTCCTTCCAAGTGATGAAAGATGTTTCTTTGAAAAATATGGGGGTTAAACTGCCCTCTCCTCTAGAAATTCCTTTTTAGGACCATACTTTCCTTTAGCACCCCCCTCCTCTTTGGAATTTTGCGTAAACCTTTTATTGGATGAGGAAGAATATTTCTTGGAACCCCACTACATATGATTGTATGGAGAGTAGTGTGGAGAATACATGTATACAGCTGACTCCCAAAAACTCGAACCCTCGCTAATTCGAACCTTGCGCTAACTCAAACCAAAGTTGATTTCCCTTGGATTTTCCCTGAATTTTATCCTCTGTAACTCGAACCCTCAATAACTTGAACCTCCTGCTAACTCGAAGTAATTTTTGTTTCCCTTCTGATTATTTCTATACAATTTTACCCTTGATAACTCGAACCATGTTTTAAGCACGTGGCGAGTGGAAAAAAAAACAGTGTACCACTGTACAGAAGTCCAAAGCCCTGAATTTATTTCAAAACAACCATGTCAGTTCTTTGTCGTTACTTTTTTTATCACTCCAGTTCAAATTCACTTTCCATCCCTCTGAAGTATGCATGATACTGCAGTCCCTCCTCATCGTTTAGCTTGTATGCTTACTTCTGGTTATTTGGGTTGAATTCCCGATAACTCAAACTTTTTTCGATTTCCCTAGAAGGTTCAAGTTATTGGGAGTCAATTGTATGTTGATACTGGCTCTGAGCAGGTTATCACGACAGTTCATAATTTTAACTTGACGTTAAAACCCAGCATTATCTTTTTTTCACAGATGTTTGTAAGATTATTCGTTGATGAAAACCTTGACAGACTGGTTCCAATCTCAAAACAACCCAAGGAGAAAATATTAGCCATCATCCAGTCATGTAACAGACAGTTTCCTGAATTCAGGGACAGAGCTAGAAAGAGAATAAGAACGTATCTGAAATCATGTCGCCGGCTTAAGAAACTCAAAGAACCCTTAAAACGAGCTGCTGATCAGATGGTAAGTAAAAAGTAGAAGACAGGTTAAATCAAGATGTCTTTTTACAGTGAAATATCCTATCCATGGAGAGCTCCATTGGTGTGTTGCATAATTTTTGCTACACCAGTGAAACACCCCAACATGTTTCTACACGTGTCTCTCAGCACCTTTCTACAGATGCTGGTCCTCTCACATTTACAACCTTTTTTACAGGGCTCAGAACATCTCTGCTATGCTAAGTCAATGAAATTCCAGCATAAGCTCAAGGAAGCTGTGGATGTGAACTGAATAAATCCTGATTATGTCAACTGAAACAATTACAGCTTTGTTTTTTTCCACGTTTCTTCCATTGTTTAATTAATTTTTGCTTGCAATCATAACTAACTTTGCATGCTTCTCCAGTTTGTTATAAACTCAAACAGTTTTTCAAATGTAGTAACTTATATACATGTAGACGTGACACACATCAAAACATGTTCTAGAAAAAAGTATTGTGATCTTTTTAAAACTTGCGATTCACTAACCATAAATCCTCTATTAAGCTTCCCCCCCCCCTCTCAAATAAGCCCCCTCCTTTTCAGGGGAAGAAAGTTAATAAGCCCCCACTCCTCTCATTAAAGTCCCCCTCCCCTCCCCATTATTATTTTTCAGTAATAAATGATAGACTGTATTAATCAATCATGACTGTTAAACTTTGTGTGGACTGATCCGGGATGGTTTTTTTACCAGCTGGAAGATTGAATTGTTTTTTATCCTCGGCTGCATGGCCTCCAACTTCTTGTTACTAAGGCTTTCCACTTTGTATTCTCCTGTTCTTTATGAAGAACTGATACCATCGTGTTTGCTAAATTAAATACATGTAAGCCCCCCGTCTCTATTAAGTCCCCCTCAAATGTGTTTGAAATTAATAAGCCCTCCGGGGGGCTTAATAGAGGATTTATGGTACGGCTCTTTTATCCAGAGAAGAGAACCAACAAAGAACTCAACCCACTTGTGGCATTGACGGGAGGGCTTGAACCCAGGCCACACTGATGGGAGGGGAGTGCTTTTACCACTGTACCACCCTTAATGTTCCCCGACATGAAGTTATTTCAACCATAATGCCTCATAATTCACTGATCAGAGCCAAAAGGAGGCACAATATTACTTTTGGAAATTACCCAACATCAATCAATTTAACTTCAAAGTAAGAAAGAAGATGGAAGAAAAACTAAGAGCAACCCCCTTTCCTTCCTCCACCGTCTTTCCAAGTAGGATTATAGTAATTTAGAAGGACAGAGATCATTCCCGGATACGTAAGAGGTATCGATTTAGTGACCTCCTATCCTGAGTGTTCATGTTTAATTGTCCAATTTATCCTTGTCTCTCTAGAGTTCCAATCCAAATATGTCAGCAGCTCAAATGGCTGAAGTCAATGTGAGTGTTCTTAAATACAGTTAAATGAAATTTAACACAGTTAACTACAAGGAGCACCATCACCTGTTGTCGGTCAGCAGTCAATGTGGTGGCTCAAACATAGTCAGCCTTGCTTGCATCAGCTCCATGTGCTTTGTACAGTGTTTCCTGGCAGTAAATCTTTTTATGGAGCCTTTGGATTATTATTTTACCCCATTCCCCCCTTAATTTTTCCACTTATTCTATTTAATTCTCCTTTTTTGTCAGAATATTTTGGCATCTGCCTGTGCTAATGAGGCAGAGAATGCAAAATATGACAGAGTTGATGGCGACATGTCAAGCAATACGGGTCCTCAACCTGTGGCTACACATTCTCCAGCTTCATCTTCCCATGCTCCTCTTAACACTGCCGCCAACTCGAGAAGTGTGGAACGCCCAACAGGTCAGTATACTTATTAGCAAGAAACACATTTTGTCCATTGTTTTCCTAGCCAATTGCACTGACTAGCTGAGAAGTTGGTATGTTTTGCCCCAGGCCACTAAAAATTCAAGGAAATAGGTCCTTTGCAGCTTGCAGTCATTGCAAAATTATGGGACACAATTTGACAAAACGAGATGTGGAAAGAGAATAAGAAAATTAATGCGATGGACTGATAAGACTAACTTACGATTTTAGGGGCATTGCAAAGTTTTATGAGTTTGTATGAAAAAATTACTCAACTGCAAGGCGGCAGTCCAGTGACTTTCTTCATTGCTACAGATAGTATTTCCTCTGTTATTAACACCACCATAAAATTGCACTGGTAATAGTTTTAAGCTAAAATTGGCAGATGCCCAATTTGTTTTATGTTCCTTCAATGTCTACTGTTTTTTGGGTTGCATCCCATAATATTTGGCGTGAGATAGGTCGAGTGTTAGTAAGAGTTAATTGTTAATTGCTTTCCTTTTGTGAACCCTGGCCAACACTTAAAAGGTAACTTGTTACTTGTTGCTGGAGACCAAGGAACAGGATATTAACAGCCAAAATTGTTGCATGACGGTTTACCGGAAGAACATGAAACCCACTGTTTCATTCTCTTGCCACACCAGTTCCAGAACCATTTGATTTCCCCGCTTCTGTAGTATGACGTGCAATAATTTCACAGGGTTGCATGGAATAAGGCCTCTAATATGATAAATGTCAAATTCTCCATCTGCTACACAAGCAAATACTAGGCAATTTGAAAGGAGAATCTAGCAGTTTGTCAGAAGAAGGTTTTTCTCATGCACCCCTTCATCCCAATTAAATGACCATGGGTCTGTGAGGATTCTTGTCTTTTGTGGTCTGTGAGGTTTTGATGCTTGTTTAAGAGAGTAAAATAGGACAAAGAAATGAAAATTTCAGTTTTGCTGTAATACTTTCAAAAGAGAATGTCAGTAGACACACATGTAATGCATAAGAGTATGGAACAATAACTTGTCACAAAATCATGCAACTCAAGTGGTTCCTTTGGAAATTGTCTGTGTTACATCATCCTAACCATTTCTTACTTGCGGGCATTCAGCATTGTTCAGCATTGAAACGTCATCATTACCTAACAATTACATGTGGCCCCTGTACGTTCAAGGAAAGCTTTTTTTTCTGGTATAATGACTGCATATTTTAACTGAAAGTACTTTCCTTTATAAACACCCTAGCTACTAGGATGCCTTCTCGAGATTTCGCCTGTCTGTGGACAATGAGGGTGAAACAAAGCCAGAGTACAAACCTTGTCATAATTTTATCCTATTTCCTCCACTCCTCATAGCAATTTGTTGTGGTTTTTACTCAGAAAATGGTGCACCAACACTGCCCAAGCCAAAGGTGCTGACACAGTGTCAGATAAGCGCCACAGAAGTACAAGCCATAAGGCAGCTGATAGCAGGTTACAGGGAGTCAGCAGCCTTCCTGTATCGCTCGGCCGATGAGTTAGAGGCATTATTACCTCCTCTGTGAAATGATGTTACATTCCCCTGGTCAAGATTTAATGATGCAGAAATGAGATTTTAAAAAAGGTATTTAATAAGCTGTATGTAGACTGAACATTAAATTATGGTCAGAAAGAGTAAATTGAAGATGATGTCAAGTCATATTTATTAGTATTCTTTTGTTACACTTAAATGGCTTACTTAGGCTGTGTCTTGTCATTGAAAAGCCTAAAATGGAATTTATCTTTGTTAATACATTTGTTACCCATTTTACTGTAGATTTGTACAGGGTCCCAATATTTTTGGGGGTATTTTTTTGTTCATTTTCTGGGACCCTGTAGGCTGGAGATATTTTTCACGTTGACAGTTTTGTAGAAGTTTTCATTATAAGTCCCCAATAATAATTATATTAAGTTAAATTATATTGATATTTATTTTGCAACTTTCCATTGGTAGTGCTAAAAAATGATAAATTATGTCTTTGAATATTGCTTAATAATAATACTCAAAAAATATTATTATTACTGTGTCAAGGCGATAATGACATCTCCCCTAACAACCGTCTGTAGAAAATGTTTGCAAATTAATTAAAGTTTACTGTGAATTTATCAATTAATATTTTCTCTTTACTGTATCATTATTTTGCTTTTAGAACCAATAGGTAACACTTACAAATTTCCAGAATTTTTTTAAAAGGTCTCTTTGAACTCACTGTTCAATCCTAATTAACCAGTTTATGTTGCACTGATGAAGTTTGAACTTATCGTAATCTAGCTAACTTTTCAACTGCAACAAATAATGCACGGAATTGAAGGAAGGAGAATTTTGAATATGAGCGCTGGGCAAAGAAAAGCGTGAAATCATGCGGTAATTTTTACAAAAAATTTGATACTCACTCCCACTCCCACTTGACTTGAGACTATGAAAAGGTGCACAGAACTACAATTGATCCTATGTGATTCTTGATGTTATGTAAAATTCTCACATGTTTTGTTTACAAAATTATAAAGCAATGTGAAAGGAGAATTAAGCATTTTATCAAACGTTGCTCAGGGCTTTTTCCAGGCAACCTTTTTTTTGTTTCTTTTTCATCTCAAGTTCCACACTTCTTGTACATGTATGTAACCCCCACTCAGTTGCTCATATTCAAGTTTGATTAGCATTCAGTGCCCATCATGACCCTTAGTTAAAGTATTACATTATAACTGTATCATCTATCAATTATACTATTGTTTTTTTTACACAAAACAATTTAGCAAGCTTCTGTAGGCAGTTTAGTAAACTTTATGGGCCGGTTATTTAAATGAACTTTACCCATCGTTAACATAACAGCATACAAGCGTTTTTTTAATCTGGCCGCCCCTAATTTCTAACCATAGTTTTTGAGGAAGATTATCAAGAAAGTATAATACCATTTGTTAGAAAACTGTCACTGCTTTATCTGGGTGAAAACCGTCTGTCCGAGTTGCTCAAAAGAGAGTTTTGTTAAAATTTTGAACTCTGGTTACTGTAAATCCTCCAATAAGCGCCGTCCCCCCTCTTTTTCAGGGGAAAAACGTTATTAAGTCCCCCTCCTCTCCCACCTTATTTTTCACAACCAAATTAATGAAAGATGGACCAATTGATCCGGTATGGTTTATTCATGTGCTGGAAGTTCGGATTTTTTTTCTGTCTTTGGCTGCAAGACCTCCCACGTCATTTGCCTAAGCTTTTCCACTTTGCATCCTAGTTGTTTATGGAAAATAATTCCATCTTTTTTTGACAGTGTTGGTTAAAAAAGCAGTATTTTCCCCTTTTCGGTGACTCAAATAAGCCCTCTCTCAAATACCCCCCCTCCTCCTCTCAAACGTGCTTGAAATAAATAAGCCCCCCTCCCATCCCCCCGAGGCTTAATAGGGGATTTACAGTAATGCTATTGGGCTTCGGTCAACTGGTGCCCAGTTGTTCAAGAAATGCTGGATTAGATTTCATGACAACACATCCTCAGTCTTTATCTTCACTAGGATTGGACCTATAGATACACTGATTGGCTCTGTGAATAGTAGTCTATGTTATGTTTCATTTGAATATCCGGCCTTACAAGACAGAATTTTGCTTGACAAGGATAAAAGTTGTGGACCTCATTTACAGAATTGACATGTTGTAGTGACCAAATGATGGATGATGGCATAAGAAAAGGCATATTTGCTTTAAATTCTGACATTTCTTTACCGGGTCCATCGGTGTTCTATTACCTTCACAAAATATCAATGAAAAGAGATGTTCAGGACATGTTTTTATTGAAATATGCGATGGTTGTACAAAATTATTAATATCATTAAGTTATTCTTTTGGTAAATTATCTTTGAAATGTTGTTAATGTAGAGTTCAAATGTCAATAAATTTTTTTGACAATTATAAAGTGACGTTGAATTCTTTCGTTGTACACACACCAGCAGCAAAGGCCGGGGGGCACTCCCTTATTTGGTCTAAGCCATTATGTGCAAGAGAACAGGGTATGGTTTTAGGGCCTCCAGGCTCCTATTCTGTATGCAAAACGAAACGAATTAGGGTCATAAAGGATTTTTTCTTGCCCTAAACAGGGTAGCAAAATGAACAAACTGGCCAAGTGGTCTTGCACAGGGTTTGACGTCCTTGGCCGCGTACCCCTGCCAAACGTCCCTCGAGTGCTGCCCCCTCTTCCCTGGGAGCGAAGGCTACAGGAGTCCACACTCCTGTCGGGTAACGGGAAAGAGGGAGCACTGCTACATGCCCAGGTACTTACCTGATGGGGTAAACCGGAAATTCTGGCTGGAAAATCAAATAGCTCGATTTGTTTTGTTTGGAAAGCTTCTGTTCAGAAAACACTGATGTATGTTGTCGATTGAGGCGATGCCTTTCTTATACTCCTTTTAGCTGACTTGACTCTACTTCCTAGGGCGACCTTCTCCCACATCGTCAATTTTAATCTCTGAATGTTTATGCAGGAAATTTTCTGCCACTTTCTCTCCTTTTCAGAGGTTTAATGGCGCCTTTTGGCTCTCCTTTGGAAAAAGTGAGTTAATGCTCACCTCGGCACCTCTTAGCTCCTTGTTATTCTTAGATCGCACTCACTTGAAACCCTGTAGCCTGCGTAGCAGGCGCCTATGTACGAGCTTATGTATTAGAGATCTCAGTCAATTCTAAGCTTGTCAATCCCTCCTTTCGCCCGCCCCATGTCAGGGAATGCGAATTCGGGAATTTGTTTACGTTTTGCTCGTGAAATCCGGAATCCTAGGCTTTGGAATCTGGGATACAGCTCCCATTAACGATTGGAATCCGGAATCCAAAATCCACAAGGTGGAATCCAGAATCCAAGACTGTCTTGTATTCCCTCCCATCGGGCGACTCTTGGCGTATTTTTCGGTTGTCATATTCTTGGGAAAGCTGTTAATGCCCAACGATGGGAACTCGCAACCTGACTGATACCCTCCCCTTCCTACAGATGTCCGGGGGGATTGGCTTGGCTGGTATATCCAGATAGAACAAGATGAAAAATGCCCCCCTTCCCCCCCTACCCTACTCTCCGATGAGACAGTAACAGTGTGTATATTTGGGCGTGGCGGTGTGGACTCGGTCTATGGTTAGAGATGCTCGTTCGGAGAGTTTGAGATTTTAAATTGTTAAAAAAAGGTTGCCTAAAGTCTAAACTAAGAAATTATGTTGCCGAGCCCTTAAAAGTAGTGTATTCAATTTAAAGGGGCTCGCCCTCAATTGCTATGGAACTTAAAGTAAGCAAAGAAATTACATGTAAATGACAAAATCAGAGATCCGAGACAAACAAATATGTCTCCTGAGCATTATTTTTGAAGTTGCAAGCAGCAGGGACCAACTTTGAAAAACTGTTAGGCTGAACAGTTTTCAAAAACCTTAATTTCAATCCGTTTCAATCTTCTCCAGTTTTCCCCATCCGTAGCATCTGTTGTTTCTGTTATGTTGTTTTAACCTTTTTTTAAAGAGAACAGACGGAAGATTGTTGTTGATCGAAATATCTAAAAGTCGAAACTGTTCAAGGAAAGAGATTGGGATTGAGAAGGAGTGCCCAGTTGATGCTCTTTTCGATTCTTAATGACTCGAAATGCCAGACCTTCCAATTTCCCAGTAGAGCCTCCATCATCCTTGTAGACCGACTCAATTAAGTTGAAGTGAATTAAATTAATATTGCGTCTCGTTCCCACGGATTCCGGGGTGCTCCCCTGCTGATTCGATTACCTGCCGTTTAAGTGGCAAACCATCGATCAACATATTTTATATTAAATCTTGTAATAAACGAGTGCTAATAAGTTCTTTAATTTGTTTTGAATTATGATTTCCATCAAATGACAATATTGCATTGAAGGAGCTTGCAGTAATGGATATTTCATGGATATGCATCCCTATCTTTACGCCGGGCTAATTTCATGTTTATTATTTTTTTTACAAGTTTCGCTACCGATATACTTCTCTCAAAGCCAGTACAACATTTTTTGCATATGCTTCGGTTCTTTCTTAGTTTCTATAATCGATTGGCGTTGACAGGAGATGTGACATTTTATTTGGTACCCTACTGAGATTGGAATGTTGCGTGACGACACTAAAAACGGCTGTGTAGCAGACTACTTTTGCAACGGATCTCAGAGTATACAAAATAGAAAAAATCAACTGCCTTTCCACCAAACTGGGTCTGCTGCGTGCGTGCTAGGCGTATTTTGGGCGGGCGAAACCGCCTTGTTTATGTTCGTACTGTTTCCTCTTCTCCTTTGGAGTTTCAAAATGGCGCTTCCGCGAGCAAAAGAAGAAAAGCAGGCACTGAAGGCTAGGTGCGTGCGCGCGAGGGGGTGCTGCGGGTATGTCCAGGACACTTACTCTAAACGACACCGTAGATATCATACCCTGGGTTCCAGAGGTTATTTTTCCTTATCTAATTCCCGATAGTTCGCGGCGAAGCCTCGGGAGCTTTATCAACCTTAAGCACGGTTTATTTCATCCTCAGTATTTCGAGAACGGAGCTCTGGAGCCAGGGTGTAGATATCATATGACGCTACCCTTTTAACACAAAACCATGACCAACACGAAACTGTTTAAAAAGTGCATCCAGGAGTCACCATTTACAAATAAAAAAAGGTAAAAGGCGATAGGTTCGAACACTCTTAACCCCCGGCCGTTCCGGTCCCCGTTATTCCACTACCCTGCGAGGATGCGAGCAGAGGCTACTCGGGATGTGTACTGGCGTGCGAAAGTCCCGGGGGGGGGTACTCCCTAATATGGGCTATATAGGTATGTGCGGCCCCAAAGGGTAGGGTTTTTCAGCCGTTTTGGTCATAAATTGGGTATCGATTTTGGCTATTTTGCCGCCATTTTGGTCATAAATAGGGTAACGATTTTTGCACTGTAGTCTTGAATGCACTTTTTTAGAAGAAGCTATTTCCTTATCATGTCCCCCTAACCGAATAAAAGCAGATAAACATTGCCTTTAACATTGGTCTGAACTAGGGAAATAATTATAAGGCAGGTCTGAAACAGGGTATTGATTTAAGGGTCAGGTCATAAATAGGGTATCAAATTTTTGGTTAGGTCATAAATAGGGTAGGGAAAATCGCAGATTTTGGTCATAAATAGGGTAAGGGTTTTGGGAAGCGGGCCGCACACCCCTACCCAATTCTTCTGCGAGTACCCCCCCCCCCCCGGGGGCGAAAGTACATATCGCCCACGCAAGGACATATCGCGAAATTGTACCCTCTGCTCGTGGGGTGTTATTCCGATGGTAGTTTCAATAGATGCTCTCCTTTTGGGAATAAACATCTACTGAATAAATTTGTATGCACCTATTGTTAGATCCCTTAAATAACTGGATTCACAACAACAGGATAGAAAGCGTGGAGAGTAATAGAACTTGCATGAACAAATAGCCTTGTATGAATCTATTCTCATCAAAAACCTCCCATCAATATAGACAGACAGTTTGTAGCCATTTCAAGTGCATTCGCATTGAGGTTTATTTCGGCAAGAAAGCATTCGCTGACTTTGCCATGCTCTGCGATTGAAAACAAGAGGCGTCGTGTGGCGCTGGCTGACCACAGTCAAGATGGTAATCAATATAACTAACCAGACGCGCTTTATGGTCAGTCGCTTCCTTTTGAAATTAGTTCCATCCATTGTTGATGCTTGTTCGTTCGGCCGCACTCGACCTTTGCACCGGAAGTGGATTCAAATCCAAAACCCCACAGTCACAAGAAGAGCACGTCGCTTTCTGTTGTTTGCAATCAATAAAACAAACCAGACTCGCTTGGTGGTTAGCTCACTCCCTTTTGAAAACAGTTTGATCTCCGTCTTTCGTTGTTTGATCACTGACCAATTTTAAAACCACTCAGCCACAGCACCGGAAGTGAATTCAGCGCCCAAAACTGTCTCCGTTAAGCAACGAGCACGTACCTAATTTTCTACCCTTTTGTTTTGCATCTTATTTTAGATCGCAGGTTTACACCTAGCGATCTATGTTTGATCCACTGACCGGAACTGACAAAACCTTTCAGCCACAATACAATCAAGGATATCAAGGATATCAAGGATATCAAGGATATGCTCGTAATATTTCTCTTATTTTTGCTTTGAAAAGAAGAAGAAGAAGAAGAAGAAGAAGAAGAAAAAAAAAAAAACAAAAAACAAGTAACGGTATTACTATTCGCTTCATCTTGAAACATTTCATGAATTTATCCTACCCTTGTTTCGCTATTTCGCCATAATAGATTGCGTTACAATGTCACACATTCATTTGCGTTACTAGTCTTCATTCACACATGCCCTGTGGTACATGTGGAATGTTGTGATATTTTCAGTGCAAATCGCCTTGTTCCGTGCTTTAAAAGTTATATTATTATATTTCCTTTGATGAGAAATTCGCAAACTTTCATCCACGCAAGACCATCAGTGAAAACAAACATCCGACCTAAAGCAAACAGCTTTTCTATTGCGGAAAAAGCCCTCACCACACCCTTCCGTGTTTTATATATTTGTCTTTTGATAAAGCAGAGTTCCTTTCTCGTTAATAACTTTATCAGCTACCCGTTCGGAAACAAATTAACACCTACAAGCTTGCTTTCAGACTGAGAAATCTCATGACTTTTAGCCTGGCTTGGGCCGGGGTGTGAGAAATTCTGCTCTGCCTGTAGATTTCCATGCTCAGTTTGTCGTTAGAATAAGCAAGGGTTTCTGCAGACAGCTTTGCAGACATAGTTGCCAGCATCCAGATTGAAGTTCACATAGTAACAAATTAAAATAATCGTAAATTGTTTACAGAAATGGCGGTATCACTAAACGTACACACTTGACTTGTCGCGTGAGACATCATAAATACTCGCTCAAGCAGAAACGTTAACGGCCACAGATCAACTACTGCCCACGTCATTTCCAGTGATATTCTTAGCGGACAGGAAATGTGTAATTGCACAGGAATGCAACTACAATTTCACTATCAGCTGTCGTTATTTTCCCACGGCCTTTCTGAAAGCGGATAACTTTTTCTCGTTCACGCGCTCGACCCAAAAATTTGACCTCTGGATGTACCATGCGCCGACTAATTGCTCAAGAATTTTCACATGTTTTGAACGAAGTAAATCCAACAGCCTGTTGGCTCTTTGAAAAATGGAAAAGAAAATATTATGAAATATTTTAACTCAATAGCAATATAAGTAGCTGCCTGTGAAGCATCGTTACGGTTCAAGAACCATAAAATGTTTTAAAAATATACAGTAAATAACCCCCACGAGGCTTATTTAACCATGTTATAATAGCTCAGCTGTTAAGGAAAAGGGATAGAAAATGTTCAGGCGTCAGGCTTAAACATTTTTCAGGTCTGGTTTTACCGATCAAACACTCGATAGGCGTCGATCGAAGAGTCATGCGGCGACATCCGCGAAGGCTTAACATAATCTTACCGCACAATGCACCAAGCAACCAAGTTCATTCATTCTGAACAAAGTGGCGTTCGTGGAATTTCTCTCAGTTTACAAAGCAAGTTTGGACAATCCTGAACTTGTGATCTTTAATATCTGTTTGCTTGCCAAGCAAAGCAGTGTTTACATACTTATTTTCCCGGGAACGGCCGAGAAACACGAGAATTCGACTCCTGAATGTTAACATTCTACGTACTTTCGCAATAACATCACACCTCAAACATTAATCAGAGGCTAATTGGCGAGAAACGTTCATCGCAAAGGGTTTTCTACTAAATACAAACAATACGCTAATCTTGGATTTAAACTTACACCAACCTAACGGATCAAATTACTGAACTTTCAATCCAAATTCATTTGCACCAAAAGCCGAAAGCGGCCAACCATGGTTTTACACAGTAAAAACGGGTATCCAGAATTCTGTTCGAAAACTTCACGCATAACATATCTAACATTCCTTTTATCTGAAAAAATCAAGCAAAACTACAGTCCCCAAGGACTCGAAACAAAACCTACAGCTCTAATCATTGACGTTAATTTATGGAAATCTATACGAGTCTTTCCCGCGCTTTGACGCAATATATGCAAATTATATCCATTCATTCGAACTTTGGCAGTCAAAAAAATGATCAGATCAAAGTAAAACTTATCGTCCTATAAGGAAAAGCGCCAATTTCGACAAGGAAAGCTCATACTTTTTTTTTCATTACTTTTCAATCACAAACTGCTTAGCGTTGAGACAACGCAAAAATTTATCATCTTCACTTTGAATGAAATTTGGTTTACAGAGCGGAAGCGCTACTTGCTACAGTCGCACAACTAAATCGAGACAAATATTGGACCAAATTTTCTAGGATCCTACGCTTTCTTTACAAAATACATATTCTTTTAGGCTTTATATTTATATATATACAATCTTCCTCTTAGTTCTTTTGAGTAAAAGACGAGTTACTACACGTAGATTAGAGCAAACAAAAAAGTTATTTTCGCTTTTGTCCTAGTGAATAAAATCGCTCTAAAAGTTCTTCGTTTCTGTGCCGTAGTTTTTCAAGTTCTGCAAGAAGTCTTACTTCATCCTTTTTCAGTTTATCGACGTAATCCTTTGCCTTACGCAAGATAGTTACTTTAGGAGCTCTTTCATTTTCTTTGAGGTCGGGTACTTCTTCTCGGAGAACGTGAAAGCTTGTCTTGAGGTCATTCCTTCGTTTCCGCTCCAGAACATTGTGAGTTGCTCTCTTGCTAGTTTCGCTTTCTTCGTCTGATGTGCAGCTACTTTGTCGCTTTATATTGTCTTTTTTACTCTCTTTTGTAGGACTAGGAAAAGACATGGCCGCTTTCGGTTTCACAGCCACTGGTTTTAGTCGTTTTGCCGGTGGTTCATCAGTGACTTGCGGTAGACGCTTTCGCTTTGGTTTCTCAATGGTCACTACGTCTATTTCTTCTTCTATCAAACAGTAAATAAAAAGAAACCAACTAAATTACCAGTTTATCCCCAAAAATTTACGATCAACGAAAAGCGAACACAGGAAACCACTATTATGAGAAAATTTATTAAAGCTTTAAATTGCAATTGAACAGGAAATAGAAGTATGGCCGTTGGATGAGTTTAATTACAAATCTTACCTGAATCGCTAGATGTATGAGATCCGCACAAGTTATGATGTGATTCGTTAATAGGATAGGGAAAAACCGTGGAAGGATCCACACAATCAGAGCTAACGTATTCAACTGGCGGAGGAGTCGAACAAGGAGTCTCGTACAGGTCCTCGGCGTTCATACCGGCACCAAGACTTTTAAAATCCGGTAACGAACTTTCGTAGTTTGAACCGTTCCACATACAGTCCTGAATGAGTTTGGACTTCAGACTGGTCAGAGAAATTTCAACAGTAGCTAGAGGTGTAGTTGAACAGCTGTCCCCGTCTAAATCCAAAATGTCCGAGACAATTTGCAAGGTGTCCGCTACAGAGCCGTAATCTCCACCAAATGAAACGATGTCAATTGGCGAGTGCCGCGGTGATCGTGATGGAGAGCGGGGAGGTGTCGGTAGCAGCTCAAACTTTTTCCAAATGTCGTGGGATGGGACTGGAGAGCTGTAGCCATCACTAGCAACTTCGTCTTTTTCCAAATGAAAGAAGTAAGTCGCGTCCGGGTCGTTTTCCAGCGCAAACGGTTTGCACAAGGATTCGACTTGAACAGCCATTCTACGAGAAACGGAAATAAGATCACACTCCAAACACTACAAATTGTTATACAATCGATATGAAAGGATTCTAATGTTATCTTTTAAAGGAAGTCTTAAAACTTAGTACTGCATCGATATCAAACTGTTAAAAATCGTCAAAAGTTTACTCGTTTAGTAGTTTGAAGGGTGGAAGTCGAATTTTGTCGTTGCTCCCGAGAGGGTCATTTAAATCGGTGCGCAGTTAAATCTCTGCTGACATTGCTGAATGAATGAAAACTCGCCGGTGCAAAGCCTGAGCTTCAAAGACTCAATCAAAAGCACTCTCTGTCACTTTTACCTTCTGAAATTCCGGGGGACTGCACTGCTGCAGTTCAAGTGCCTGGAGTTTCCTCTAGAGGTCTTCCGACGGCAACTAGCCCGAATTTCTGCGGCTGAGAAAAGGAACGGGGCGTACAAGCGAAGCAAATTTCAATTCTCCTGCGTAATTTTCAGGAATATTTTAACAACACCTTTGGCCAATCAGAAAGCGCTAGCTAATTAGCGTTACCATAACAACGTCATTCCACACGTGAGTGCTTCACTCACAGAGCACTGCAAGCGTGAAATCCTTCTCTCCAAAAAGACGTTCTCGGAAAACATTTGTTCCGCGTTCTGTGGGTTAACCTGATTGCTGCTGTATTGTAAACAGGTTTAACCTGGACTGCATATTTCAGCTGGGCTATGGTGTTCGAACTCTCCGGCTAATATGAAGGTCTTGTTTGTGTTTTTAGCGGCTTAAAGTCCCCAGGGTCCCGAATGTAAACAAAAGCAAAGCACTTTAAGGAATTTTTTCCTATCGACAGGTTGAAGACACCCAGTAACATTTTAGAGGTCATTTTATCATAAAACAGAGCTTTTATAGTAATGAACCCTCTCATAACAAATATCACTCTTTAAACACTTCTCAACGTTTTCACGAAAGCTAAGACCGTTAATAGCTAATTCTTTTTAAACTTTTCAATGAAAATAATTTTTAATACGAAAGTATTTAATGTACAGCTGTCAAGTCCGCAGGTTTGAGTTTAGCCATTGAGATCAAGGATTAAAATATGACTGTCAAGAGAATAGTCTATTTTCTCTCTGCAGTCGACCGGAAACAAAGTCACGCCGCTTGATAGATAAACCAACTCTGGGAGCTTTTCAAACAACTGATCTGTTGGATTGCTCTGCTCTGAGTGATTGCATAAGTAGATATGAGATGAAATGACCTATATTTCGAAGGTCTTGATGGGTTTAATGTCGAGATGAAATACTTTTCTCCGCAATTACAAGCGGATTTAGTACAGAGAACAATGGGTGTAAAGGGGATTTAATTTAAATTGTCCCCGAATATTACTTTTGAAAGACTGTGAGCTTTTACCATCATTTATTCAGTCCAAGTTTCATCTCAAGCCCGGGATATCAAGATTTTTATATACCGTGGAATTTTTTCCGCTGATTCAGACGCCGGAAACTGCCACCCAAGGTTTCTTCCCGCGAAAGCCGTTCAAATGACTGACAGTGACATAGGTCGAAAGATTGACTGGAAAAGCCATGTTCATTTATTAAAATGGCAGCAAAGAAGGTCACTCAGGTTATCTAAACGAATTCAAAAGCAATCATTCCAAGCAAATAAACGGAACAAAAAACTTAGCATGAGTCAGAACACTACCCCACCACAACTAACAACTAAACAAGGCCCAAAACAGTGGCATAAAAGCGAAAGTTATCTAACGCTATTACGCAATCGTTTTTGGTGACACATTTAGCATTGTTATCTCAGTAGATTGTTATTTTATCACCTAAAGGCGTTTACTATGAGCCAGGTTCTTGCAGAAGGCCACCCACGGACTCCACGGTACTGAGAAACAACGATAAGCTCTTGTTTGTATTTACACTTCAATCATCGTTGAAAAAGGCCGAAACCGCTGGTAATGGAACCTTACTGTTCCGTGCAATTATCATATACAGCCTTGCTCGAATAAAGGAAAGCTTGTTTACAAGCCAAGGATACGGTATGCAGATAATTGGTCCCAAAAGTCTTACGAAATATTTTAAATCCTAAATATTGCTCAACTACGATGAATTGTCATAGGACAAAGTACAAACCGGTTTAGAAAATTTCATGAACAAACCGTCCAATGGAGGAAAAAAGAAATTTTATAGAAAGCGGTGCACGTAAGAGTACAAATGTTCTAAATGCTCTACTATTACAAAATGAGTATCATTAATATGACAGTAAATAGTCGTTTACAAAGTTGTTATTATTGTCTTCTTAAATAAACTCAAGAAATTCTTGTTTAATTAAGTTGTTACCGTAAAAATAGAATGGAAAAGTGCTTTGAACAGAGAAGAAAACTCTTTCACAAAAATAAAATCATTGCCAAATGATTTTTAAAAAGTTAGGCTCGGTTCAAACGTGCCGAATTTACTGCAAATGAGCGAGAAAAATTGACTTTCCTCATTAGCATTGAATTCGGGACATCAGGAGAAAATGTGACTTTTAAAACGGGGCTTTCGCTTCAAAAAAGTACCCGTCAAGGCTACGCACCTTTTTCGGTATTAAACTTTGTTTCGTGACATGTAACATTATTAAAAATTGCTAAAATCGTTTAACGGATTCATTTATTTGTTGTGACCTTTCGAGGCCTTTGGCAGGTTTTATTTTAAAATGAAACAGAATTAAACATGATTTGCTTATGTTACATATTTAAACAAGAATGTTTTTAGGATCAACTTTCCCAAGTTTACGGGTGGAAGGAAGTGGAAAGTTTTTGATATTTTACACGGGTAAGACCAAAAGAAGTGTAGAAAAATATTTCTTCTAGTATCTTGAAAAACGAGAAATATCGTGAAATTCAGACCGGCCGTGTAATCCGTTCTTTTCAGAAGTTATGCTAAACTGATTAAAATATCAACATTATAAATTCCTGGACGCAACGGAAAAACTCATCCACTAGGCATCTTAGTTAAACAAATTAATAAAAATTCCATCATCGTAAGGATCCACAAGGGTTAAACAGCTTGACGATTTTATCACAACAATAAAACATGCAAGTAGACGGCGATTGAAGCTCAAAGAAGAACATTCTTTCTTTTCCTTTCCGCCTTGCTTCCTTGCACTCAAGATAAAGGTCACGATTTTTAAAAACAAATTCTTGTTGTCTGCCATATTCTGGATTGGTCTAAACATTGCAATTGCGTGCCTCAACTGCACTTGACTGACTTCATCGAAATTTCAACACAGCAACTAAACGTTTGAAAGACGGCCCTTTAAGGTTTCTCCTTCGAACTGAATTGCTCTCAGACCGAACATCCAAAGTTTGGTTTCTCAAAGTCACCCAATGATGAATTTTTGAGTTGCGTGCAAACTCGGTGAAGGCATTTAACTATGACATTGCTGTCTTATCAAAAACTTGACCTTTTGTGTACCCCAAAGTAATGTACTGATATATCTATAAATACCGCCACTTGAAAAGTGGTGGCGCTCGATTCTTCTGAGAGCCAATCATCGATAATAAAGACCTTAACTAAGGATATCTTTGCCATCGTGTCAATGAGCTATTTCGGCGAGATTCCTTAAGTTTTGCTTTCGTGTCGGCAATATTATGAGTATTTAGAGACCCCCAGGAAAGCACCAAAGAACCCCTAGTTGTTTAAAAGAGTAAGCTTTTATGTTAGTGGATCCTTTGCTATCCGTAAGGATATGTTTCGAAAGGCACTCAGTTCTAGCTGAACGATTTTCCCGCCCGTTTGAGGAAAGAGGCTCTTTGACCGTGTTCAAAAAGAAATCCGAATTCAATTAACACTTTAAAATTGCGACAGAGAAAAAAAGTATCAACGGTGCCGCTGCCTTTAAAGGTTATTTTTTTAAGAGATACTTGAAATCTTTACTCTTCTTCTAACAAGAACACTTGGCATACAAATCAGCGATACCTTTGAAGGTTTCGATTCATGTAGAGCGCTTTTTGCGTCATAGGCAGCGTGATTATACAGTGACAAAAGCCTAATAATCTAAAGTATTATAATCGTCTAGTATGTGATGTCTTGTGTATCAATCACAATCAACGTTGTCAGCAGTAAATCTCTAGCGTTTTACTCCGCATCATTGATAAACCGTGCAACTCTTTAAGCTTGTGCCCGAGGAAAATGTGTACGTGAGCTAGACCAGAGGGGGGCTGGGAAGAACACGCGCCACATTTAATTTCGCGCCAGATGGGAGGCTTTTGCACGCGTTGCCAGACGTTCCGCAAGAAACTGGTATGATATTCCTGTAAGTTAATATTGGTTTCCGTTGCAATAATTACAAAATGGGAACAAAAGTAGACTGGTTGTAATGAAAATTACTGAATCGTATCGTACACAAGGACTTTAATCCTACTGATTACACCTATTTTTGTTATACAATTTTATGTGTGATTAGTAATTTCGAGTAAGAGAAATCGAATTGTGATAACGGTTTTCCAGAAGTAGGATTATATATTTTGCGGACAGCAAGCTAGCCGGAAAGGGGTGGGCAAAGCAGATTTCACCGGTTCCTTAACCGGGATTTTCGGCTACAACAAGTCTTTGAGCAGAGTAGCTTGTTTGCATGAGTTACAAATGAACATGAATACTGCTAAGACAATATCAGATTTGCGCATTTTCATTCATGCATGTTTTACCCCATTCAAAGCTATTGTCCAGTTCAAGTACAGTCGCACTTACATTGAATAACTGACGAGTGTTCTAAAAGTAATCATATTTAGTTGTTCGTTCTAATCCACTGACAAGTCTGACACCCTACAGTTATTTCCGTAAGGCATTAGCTACAAGACTGCAAGTTCCGTCCATTCATGCAGGACTAACACTTCATATTATCCGTTAATTAGTAAACGGTAATTCAACTATACATTTCAATTCTCAATATCCGTCTCCAAAAACTAGTGATATGTTTAAAAGCATAAGGAAAAATGAACCGCATATCGTATCGCTTATATTACTCTTAGGAAGATCGTTAGAGTTGAAAACCATGCATAGAAACTTATTCGACTGAAAAAATCCTGTAAGATTTCAAAAGAGCAATTCTAAGGCAACTTCCACCAGGATAATGACTAGTCCAAAAATACAAATAAATAAACAAATAAATACATGAGAAAAATGAATGAATGAAGTCAGAGAGAAAGAGTCTCCGAGGCGTCATTTTCATTTTTGAAAGAGCACTGACCACCCACACTGCATTGGGGCCGGATTGTAAGATTGCTTATTCTTGGCTCTAAATTCATTGGACCAAATGAACGACTGGCTGAGATTTAATGAAAAAGAATGAGAGTGAACGAATGAGAATAAAATCATTCAATGTCCTCCTGCGGGCAAATCATGCTGGAAAAGCCAAATGGAGCCAAATGACCAGCCTTCAAGTTTCAGTATAAAAAAGTTTTCTAATGTTCGTACTAAACGTAAAATTTATAGCTAGCAATACGAGAAATGTCTACTGTTCTTTACATTTTAAGCCGAGAATACCTTTCTGTTACCCTTAAAAAGGAGAAAAAACTCTTAAAACTACTGAATTTACTGACCTTTCTTACTCAGTTGCGGTTATATGGTTGGGGGAAATCAAATCAATCGGCAAATTTTTAGAATTCAGTCTGCTAGCTCAGTTCTGTTACTCTTGGTAGCCAACAGAAAACTAACTACTTGCATGAAATCAGCTCCGTAAAACTGTGGCCGTCAATCAACATGTCTTTTGTCATGGCTGAGTAAGGTCAATACAGGCTCATAATCGTCTGTTTGTTTGGGATTTAGCCAAATGGAAGATTCTTAATCGGCGGTTTCGAGAAATAAGCATCAATATCCGTCTTACTAAAGTTGCGGTGTTTCTAACAAAGAGGAAAGTGCTTCTAAAACGTGACAGGACAACAAACTATTTTTTGAACGGATCACTTTTAACAAGATCACGTTCGGAAAGATGCAGATACGATCAAAGATGCACTGTCTCGTTCGCATGCAAGATTTGTAATCTTTCGTTTTTTAAAAGCAAACAGCCATTATTGTGTCCAATTATATGTAAATTCAATTTATAAAAGAGAAAGGAAATACCGTCAATGACTGTAAATTTCGAAGGAGCACGTGAAGGTGAATTTCGGTACAAATAATGTATTTTAAATGCAGAGGCATTCCGTAGTTGTCTTGGTGTTACACCTCTTTATCGCCAGGGAATAACGTCCCTAAATAAATGTCGATTTTTAAGCTTTGAAACTTGCGTGCAAAATCATTTCTGATGTTATTCTGGTATATCAATATTTGGTTTTGTTCGCCGACTATAATAAAGCTGTATAATCTACAAGCATTCTTTGTTTTTACTCGAGTCTGAGACTTTTGAGCGGGACTGGGTACAAACGTGATGACGTACGTAATGAGTTAATTTTCTTCGTCACCAGTCCAATTTGTTTCACTTTCTGAAATAGCTTTCTGATTATCTTTTGGTTATTGTAGCTATTTATAAGTTCATACTCCACCGATGGTGGTGTTTTTCTTTCAGTTTTACAATAAATTATGACAGGAAAAAGCGAAACAACTCGACTTGTCTGTAGCCGAAACAATGATCCTGTATAGTGTCTGGAGCCAGTGGGGTGGTACTCACGGAAAAAAAGAGTGGTTTATACATATACCCTGACTAGTCATTCCGTGTCGTGCTCTTAGCACACGGATCATATCAGAGTTGTGGGTCTTAATTTTACTTATCAACGGTCTGCAGCTTCCATTGATATTGTTTTCTTTTTTAAAAAAGTTTTACTTTCATCGAAACAGAAGAAGAGTAAAGTAGTATCAGCTTTGGTTTCGAAACTCTTTTATGTTAACTGCCTAAGAAAACAGGAACTTGTAGTGATCTTCTAACATGTGTTTTGCATTAAATTTTTTGCACTTTCTAGTCATGACGTTTTCACTGAATTTTACAACAATCGAGTGTAGCCCAAGTCACGGAAAAGAGGCGTCCACCGTGCGTTATCACTCGGGTACCTATCACTCGGTTCCGCTCGCCTCCAACCTGTTTAAAACCGATAAGACTTTTTCATCACCTAGAAACCGATATAAACTAAAAAAGGCGCAATCCTACATATTCCCCATTACTGTTACATTCCCAAGAAAGGCAACACAAGCTTGCGATCTGATTCTGTTGCACAGCTCACCCGCAATTCTTAACTTCCAGTGAAAATCGCAAGCACATTCAAACCATTCAATGCATGAGAATACGGTACAACTCTGCTAGAATCATTCAGAACGGCGGTATTTTGGACATAGGCTACTGTCTGGAAAGAAATTTTTGCCGGAGTTTATTTTTGCGGAAGGGCGATTTTTTGTGTTTTCGGGAATTAATTTTTGCGATTGGGACAGATTGGTTTTTCTTGCCGGGATTTATAAAGTACCCTGTACCAAGCATTAATAATATTTTCGTTTTTATTGAGTACGTGCAATAGAAATACATATTTTCAAACAATGTGACGGTGTGCGTCAGTATTTCATTGTATACCGCTTTGTTTCTGAAAGAAAGAGACTAAGTGAACAGACACGATTTGCCAGTACTGTATTTTTGTGTGGTGAATTTAAGCTAGAGAATATTTTCTCTGGAGTAAATTTTTGCGGTAATTTTTATTTGCGGGAACTTGTTTTTGCGTATCGCTGGAAAAATCGCAAAATTAGAACCCGCAAAAATCCCGTGCCACACGGTACGCCGGGTAGGTGAGAGGGTTTGACAGTATTTTACCGGCGAACATCCTAACTTCCAAAACACCAACCACTAACGATGTTTTTTAGTTGCTTTAATAGTTAAGCTATGATATTTGTCAAGTGAACTATTTGTTTCCAAATTGTGCCGATTTAACCCAAATTCCTTGGATCATGGCTGATTTAGAATTGTCAGTTTATACAGCCGGTCCAAGGTCTACCGTGGAAAGCTAAGGCCACCCTCCTACATTGTGTAATTTTTTTTGTCTCCTCGAATACGTTTACTCTTGTCTCGACCCCTGCCACTAAAACCAAGTTGACTGTTGAGCCGGGAGAAGATCTATACTTAAGTTGAACTTCTTACATTGATACGAGACTCCAAATTGACGATCGTACGTGCATAAACTTTTTGAAGAGAGGAGAACAAGAGAAAGTGTCATGATGGTTAGGCTGGTCTATGCCAACAATTATCAGTAACAAGTTAAGACAAAAATCATTTGCTGCCTACTGATCGAGTTCATTAGAGCAGTAATTTCACGACAGTTGAGGTCTAAATTCGTACCGATGAGCATGATTAGCTAAAAATCTCGCGCCAGTTACTCAGCCAATCAGAGCATCAGAAATTGTCGGATCACGTTTTTCCCGCTCTTGAAGAACGCTTCGTGTATTGGCATGGATTTCTGATGGGTTTTTATAGGACTGGTTAGAGGTATAATTAGAGACCCTAATGGGAAGAATAATCACGTAACTATATGATAACCTTGTGAGGTTTTTTGATCGTCATAATCACGCACGCATTAAAGCTTATAGAGTTTTTCTCGAGGGTTATCAATGTAGTAGATTTTATGTTAAGCGCCTGAGAATTTTATGGATGATGAGCACGAGGGACCCTTTAAACACTTTCCTTGTTTTTTATTTCTTAATTTGGTTTGATTTCCTCATGATAACTCAGTCAAGTTTATGCGGATGTCGTGCGAAACCTAGACCTATCCTAGCATAATACTATTTAGACTATTTACTTCTTTGAGGATGGCAAATTTTAAAATTTATCTCAGCATAATTTATAGCACTATTTCTATTTTCAATTTTGACTTTTATTTCAATGTCACCAATCAGCTAAATATAGTACTCAGACACTCAAAATTATTAAGGTTCATTCACTCATTCATACGTGTAGATACATTGCGGTTACACATCAGTGACGCTGTCACAACCTACGTGTCCATTTCTTGAGTCTAGTATCCGGAAAAAAAATAGTAGCTAAAACAGTCTTGAACTATCTTTTGATGTGTATAAACTAGCCGATTTTCTGCACACAAGCTTCTTCATCTATTGGCCGTTAAACGGTCTAAACAGGTTAAGGGAGAACGCAAAAGGCCCACTTGAGGTCTTTTTCATGCTAATGATGCAATCATACACTTTTGCTAAATATTTTTTTTGAATGATAGCTTAGACCGTTTCTTGGAGTACACATTCGGAACTGCAACAATTACGTGATTAAAAGTGTTTATCGCAATCACTTTCAAGCCAAGTGCTTTAAAATAACTGAGACGAGAGGAGACTATCAGTAGCTTTTGATTAACTGTGCCCAGCGTCCATACATCTGTTCTCTTGCTGAGTTGAAGAAAATCGTAATCAAGAATTGTTATTCGAGAATTCGAATTGATCCTGTTCAAAAAAGGTCAATCGTTTGATTTTGAATCTATCGACTTCGGACCACTGACAAAACTTTTTTCAGAAACGAACTTAAAAATAGGTGGTTTGAATTTATTGCAAAAGGTTTAAATCTAGGAAACTAATGTCATTAACAGATTCACAAGGTTAAAAACAAGTATAGCTGTACCTCAACGAAGTGTGTTGCTATCGCGTGCGGTCGTAGACCACACTAACTGTAGATTTGGTCCTCTCTCGATACTTCTCCTCCTTCTCCTTCTCTCTCTTTCTTCCTGTGCATGATAAAGCTGACACCGGTGGAATAACGATTATAAGAAGCTGCGTGTTGATCCGAAAATTACGGAGACTGGCGTACACGACACATGAAAATAGCGAGACAACGCACGTGTCCATCATCATACCTCGATAGAAATATCAAAATTCAGGGCTTCTATACCGTCCAAGCGTGATTTCAAGGTCACCACCTTACGTGATGGTGTGACAGAAATGTAACCTGCGGCAGCGCGCGCGGCAGCAGGTCAAAAGTGAAAAGGATGAAGGAAAATTAATGGCAGCGGCTTAGCATAGACGACGATGGCTTCACATGGCGTCGTGAAACGACGGTGAAGAAATGTAAAAAAAAGTGTGTCACATGCAAAGCTAATCTAAACCTATTGTTTTTTGCCGTTCTCTTTGCTGTCGTCGACGTTGCTTACCGTAAATGATCGATTAAGCGCCCCGGCGCTTATTTCATTTTCCCTGTCATAGGTGCGTGCTTATCCGAGAGCGACACTTATTTCAACTACGGGTAAAACACTGAGGGTAATGTAGAGAGAATTAAGTGAGGCGCGTACTAGGTATCTACAATTCAGTATAAAATATGTACCTCGAACTGTTATATGAACCCGGTTTGAACAGTTTCCCTACATTAAAACTTTAGAACTCACGAGTTGGTCGAGGTCTTATTTCTCAACCGATATGGTTTAAATTAATATCTTTTTATATCAAGCGCCGTGACAAAAGTGGGGCGTTAATTCCTAAAGGTCCAAATTAGCGCCGCGGTGCTTATTTTCAGGTTTTCGTTGGGACAACGCCCGGGGGAGGGGGGACTCCGCATATGAAAGTGGTGGGGATGCTCTTCGTCTCGCTTAGGGGTGTAAATTTCGAATTTTGGTCTCATTTAGGGTGTTCTGGGCAAAACGCTATCATATTTAGCCGTGAAGGACTCGTTTAGCGTTGCACGCGAAAAAATATAAAAATATATATTTGATATGTATATTTTAAATTCGTTTTATTTACTCCATTCATATAATCAAAGTTTTCTCATTTGTTTGTGTTTTAACATGGTCTCTTTTAGGGGTAAAAAAAAGCTGCGCTTGGACCACGCCCAGATCGGTCTTCTTTAGGGGTTTAATTCAAAATTTCCGACGAGCATCCCCACCCCTTTCATATGCAGAGTCCCCCTCCCCACGGGGGACAACGAAACTGTCTGTTATATCCGGGTGTCCGTAGAGCGGGGTTCCACTGTGAGAAAACATTCGTGACAAACGCGGAATTTTCTCGTTTTTGCCTGATGAAACCTTCCTCTTTGGTGGCGTACAGGAGACCTATGATACTATGTGCCCGGCTCGGGGACTATGAAACCGCGCGATGCTTTCGTGGATGTGACGTTGCCAAATTAAAATTTCGCAATAGTGTTTGGGAAGCCGGCTATCGATTTACGGACTTTGATCGATGATCTGCGATCACCGAAAACCCGAAAAACGCAGGTTAAAGCGGAACGTGTTTATACACAATCAGAAAACAATGAATGGACTTATTAGGCAATATATTCTTTAAATATTCATGTCCTAATGGGCGTCTTGTTGCAATTGTATTATCGCCCCGATTCAAGGTCTGCGAATGCAGTAAAAGCTTGCGAGTAAGAACGCGGTTTTTAAGAACATGTTGGGCGAAAATTTGTCAGCTAGGCCCCCTTTATAAAAGAACCCGATTAGTCTAAAATTTGAAACAAGTTCTCATTTTCTAAAATGTATAAAAAAGATTTTGTACACTTGGGCAAATAAGAAAAGTCAACATGCTTTCAGGAGACAACTGACACTTAATACTGTCAATAATATTTATTGCCAATAGGCCATTACCCCTTCCTAGCATGCGAAAACAGACTTTTCTCCTCGTTCATCACGCGAGGAGAAACGGCTGTTTTCGCAGGCCAACCCCTTCCCAGATTCGCGCGGATAACGGTTCAAGAGAAGGCGAAGGAAATTGGGCCTTGATTGGGCCCAGTATTTCTAACATGCATTTTGAAACGTTTCTTCAAAATTTTTGATACTAGCGGATAAATTTCTCAACGAAAGTAAAGTGAACAATCAGAAGTAACAACCTTTTTCATTTCAGTTCACACAGTTCTACAGGAGGCGATTGACTACATGTAATCTAAGCTACAATTTGATATTTCTAGGAATACAAAATTAAAGGTACACTTATTTGACAGGGGAAATGTTGAACAAAATATACTCGCATTTCATACAAAAATTCAGTTGTAAAACAATTTAAAAGCCTACTTATTCATACTCTAAATATTATTCAAAGAGGTCTTCCTAGATTAATTACCTAAATGTAAGATATCTGGGATCTACAATGATGAAAATGCAATTCTGTACAAAAACGGCTTTCACTGAACTCATGGATAACTTTTAATTATTGTGTATTTTAATGTGAATTTACTAAAATGCAAGTGGCCTTAAAGAAAGGAGGGTTAATTCACCTAATTTAGTAAGATTTCAGCTTCAAACGTACACCTTCTCACCACTCACACAAGAGCTAAAACGTGTTTTGCTATACAATAAAGACCTTAGGATTCGAGGACGAAATTTCACTTACAAAGATTTGTTCGCGTATTCTAAAAAAGTATACCCCCCGGAAAGCTCACTGTACTTTCTACGCTGGAAGAGTTATTAGGGTTATTTTTATTGAAGGAAGTTAAGCCCTCTCCCGATCGCAAAGTCATAAAACGTCCAGCTAAAACTCGTAGTAAAATGATCACGGCTATCACGCTTTCCCGCCATGACATGCGTTTACGTGCACGCGCTGAGGAAAAATCGTTCTAGAGGTCGTCCTCGTCTTAGAATCTTAAGGTCTCTACCGTTTAACATTATTGACCGATGACTGACAAGACAGAAAAAAGTTCCACTGTAGTAAACACGAGCCACAATCAGTTTAGCCTTCGAAGTTTTATGTCAGTGGTGTGCATGGGACTGAAGTCACAAGTGAGCGATTTCTGTGTTAACAGGGGCTCCTGGAATAACAGGATACCCAACTCTCACAGTTCACTCTGAAAAAAAGCAACCAATCTGACTCGATGCTTGAAGGCCGAGCTCCCTAGTCGATATGCGAGCTGTGCGTAAAGAATTATAGCAAGTCTTCGCATTAACTTTTCATTTACAACTTTCAAAAAAGTTTTCAGCTGAAGGAAAAAATAATGCTTCAACCTTGGGACTAACAGAATGAGTTCGTAATGGGACCAGTGGGTGTGTGTGTGTGCAGAATAACCAGCGGACCATCAGAAAACAACAATAGCTCAAACAAGGAAGAATTTTGACTAGGAGTTCTCGACAACCGTTCATGGTCTCTTAACGCCCTTAGTCTTACCCAGGGTGCTGAGGTTTTTTTTTTCTTTCCTTATTCCTGTCGTGCGCCCAGGTTTTTTCACCCTAGGTATTTCGAGAACGCATCTCTGGAGCTAGGGTGCCTTAATCTACGAGTAGCTTCTCACTTTCTTTTTTCCAGCAAAGTTAAGCCTACGCAAAGACATTTTTAAGCGACGCTCGTCAAGCGGAGGTGCTCTTATTGCATTTTTGGTCAAAGAGTTTGCCCCAATTTTCGAGCACTTTTGAAAATTTGAAAGCGTCAACGTACATTAAGCCTTTAGGTCCCAAGAGTGACCAACATCAATTTTCTCCCAACAACATCAGCAGATCATCAAAAGTAAAGGTTATGAGAATTACTTAATTGATTACCAAAGAGAGAACACTTTGATCTCACAACTTTTCTCAAAAGAAATGTATGGAGATCAGTCTGGAGAATTTGTACGTGGATCTTGGGGCTTAAAGGGTTAAAAGGGAAAAGACATCACTTCCGGTTGACGTGACTGGCTCAAAAACGCTTGCTCAACTCCCTAATAAGGAAAGTGATTGACTGAAATAAAAGACGCGCGAAAAAATGGGGCAACACAAACTAGAGCTATGACTCCTCGCGAAAAGTGATTTTCTACGTGTCTCTTTACCATGAAAACAATTGAAGTTCTCTTAGTCCAATAATTCCTGTCCACTTGGCTTCGTTTTACAAAATCGGATCCGCCCTTTTTGAAGTAACTAATCGCGGTTTTGGGAACCTGGATCTCACAAAATTAGACAAAAAAGCATTGCCCTTTTATATGTCAAAAAAAGCCCAGATTCACGCTACAGTGAAGTGTGTCTTTTTCTTGATCAAAGCGTAGAGAATATTTTACATAACTATGAGATATAAACAACGAAACAAGTGGGCTAAATTCTTTAAACTTGCGATGATTTTTCCAGTTTTAAATATCACTGTTACCAGAGTAGTGAATAAAAAATGTTATCAAACAAAATGCTAACAATCCCTTTTCAGTTTGTCGAGTGGACGAGTTGTACGGCTAGCGTCGGCGAGACTTTGACTCCGAGGGAAATTTACAAAGGATAAGAAAAGTACTTAAAACTAATATTGTCATTTTCAGTTTTAAAGTTGGATCCGTTGGTTTACTGAAAAAGGTTTTTGTGTTTGGAAACTGCAAACTTGTCGGCGCTATTTGTCAACATCAATAAGAATTTTGCTCTCTTTTGAATCTTCAACGAAAATGCTCAATATTTTGTTTTACAGTAACTGAGCGAATCCTTGCGCGCTGATTGGTCGAGAGCTATGGTCTATGAGATTATACACCATGGAAATGACGTAACATGTCACTCAGTGCCGGTTGTTTTGTTTTTGGGTTTTTGTAAAAAAAATAAATGTTATTGTAAAAAACAAGGCGACCACAATTTTCCATGGTCCACACTCTTACAGACCATAGAAATGACGCCATAAAAAGTTCAAAATTTTGCAGTGAAACCACTCGCCTGCGGCTTGTGGTTCCACTTGAGGTTTGAACATTGTATGACGTCATTTCTATGGTCTATAAGAGTGTAGAACATGGAAAATTGTGGTCGATTTGTTAATCACAGTGGAAATAAAGTTACACTTATACTTTGTTGCTTACGATTCCGACAGAAAAAGTAAATGAAATCCTAGTAAATAAAAAGAAAAACGCCTTACTGCGCTTTTCACAAACATGCAAATTCTGAAGTTCAAAAGCCAACTGACGATTGCGTTTTTCGCTGCCGTCAATCATCTTAACGGACCTCTTAGGACACGAAACTTTACTTTAACCGGTTCAAAAGGTCAAGGTTTGTGATTGGTGGATTTCGATCCGTTTTGTGTGTTTCTGTGTTTCCTGGTTCGTTGCTTGTGATCATAATTATGATTGACGGCAGCGAAAAACGCAATTGTGAAGGCGGCTTTTGAAATATAGAGTTCGCATGTTTGTGAAAAGCGCAGTAAACGATGTACCGTGCTCAACGTTGACCAAGCAAACGCGTTTTTTCTCTAATTTCCTCTCGGCTCACACTAGTTTAACTCAATTATTCTCACTCGATTTGCTCACCCGTCGCTCGCCCGCCCGACAACTCTCAGTCGCGCATTGTACAATGTCAGCCACTGCCTGATCTTGGCTTTTCCTGCAATCTTAAAGAGTTTGCTCGCAAAAAAAAGGGACCATGTAGTTTCGTTATTTATACAAGACAACACCAGATAACAGCGAAAGGCGACCCCAATATAAGATAATACACGTGTTGATAGAGGAAGTTTTGATCATGGTTCCCAGTGGAAAGAAATTAATTAATGTTTAAGTTGCGTTTAAGTAGATAGAGTGTTAGAAGTTTTATACATCAACCCTGGTTACATTCTGCCTGCAAAGTTCAGCGTTATTTTAAGCACCACGGCCATCACCCAGAGCCTTCAAGATAATTTCAACGGACGATCTCTCAAACAAGAAGGGCTTTGATGTTCTTTGGCGTAGTATCATCGTTTAAGTGCTTCGTACTATACCTAAAACCAGAAAGAAAGGGGGCCTTGATCAGATGATCTAATTTCGAATTCTAAGCAAGAAGCTGAAATGGGCACTTTCCATTCAGCCCAAAATTCCGGAAATTTCGGATAGAAATAAAATGGAATGGACCATCCGTTCGGTCTGACCGGAATACTTGGGACAACCTTTGAAGGTGGTGCACTTTGACCGGTCCGGTCATTTCTGTCGTTCGGACCAAAATGTCCCTTTTCATTTGAAAACACTGTTGGCCCAGTACTGAACACTGTTGGCCCAGTACTGCTCTTTTGCGTCATGCTTACAAGAGCAATAACCAGACAGTAACACGTGGTGGCTTGGGTCAGGTCTGTGCAACCGGAATGTATCGTTCCATTGGGCAAGTGGAATTTCCGAAATTTCAAACCGGAATTTTTGTTGAATGGAAAGCGCCCTTCTCGTTTCTAAAGTGTCGAATTGATGCACCATGATCCGAGTGATCTTGGATCATGAATGGCCGTTTTTATACCGAGGACGCACTATCCGTCTAGACGAAAAAAAAAAGGCACTTTATTTGAGTGTCAATGTATTTAGCACGAAAGCACTAATTGGAGACACTATTTTTTACGTCTCCTTCAGTTGACGGGACCGCCATTTTACGTGGTCATCCGAGCCACGCGAAGGTCCAGCCGTTAAGGCAGTACCTTCAATTCTCAGTTATTTTTAAGACCCTGAGTATTGGTCCGGTCCCGGGAATCGAACCCGCTACCTCCCGCTCTGCAGTCAAGCGCTCTACCGACTGAGCTAAGGCTGCCGCGGTAACTTGGGCAAACACTTTGTAGTTCGTCTGGTTACGAGTCTCAAGTATAAGGACGGGCACAAGACGCATGATGCGTTCAGACGAACTCAGTACCTTTCGTAGTGCGTCGTTCCAGACGTCTTACGAAGGATAGTTCGTCCAGGCGCATAATATGTCTTGCGCCCGTCTTTATACTCGTGACCCATAATAAGACGAACTTCAAATGTTTGCCCAAGTTCGTCCAGACAGATAATACGACTGTAGTATAAAAACAGCCACAGATGCACTATCCATCTTGACGGATAATGCGTCCTATAGTGTGAAAACGGCCAATCCTAATCCTGATCATCCCAAAGGAGCCACAGAGAACGATAAAGGTATTTCTCATAAGAGTGTTGAAGTAATTTCGTGACTGTTTTGGTTTGCATCGCTATACCAGTTTTGTGATTGGTTAAAATAAATCCGAACCTTTTTTTATACACCAGACAGGTGTATAACAAACACCAATAAAACATTGTCAATTGCTAGTACGCGTTTTTCTTTCAGGTTTCGTACCCTTTTGAGTTTGAATCAAACGACAAGCGAACTCGATTACTCTATTTGGGCGGCGCCAGAATAAAAAGGTTAATTTACATTCCTTGGTACAGATTTTCGTCAGGCCACAGCCCTGGATATACCCTGGGTGCCAGAAATTTTTCCTGCGCGGTTATACGGACTTTGTCATGCCCGTGGCTTCGGTCTTAGTCTACGGCTGAAGATAAGGCAGCCTTCCGCCGGCACTGAAGCTTCACCGAAGATTCCCGCCACACGCGAAAAAAAAATCTCTTATACCCAGGGTATCCTGGACAAATTTAAAGAGGATAACACCTAGGACTAGTTTGGTCTATTACATTATGAAAGCAATGGTCTCTGTCTTCTTCCTTTTTTGATAATTGTGTGCCCTTAACATAACAATCTTACAGAAGTGTTTAAGACTATGATCTAAGCATTCTTACCGTAAAGCATTAAGGAGACCATCTACCGAACCTTGTTGTTGATCTTTTAACACTTTTATTGTTGCTTTTATCTGTAATACCAAAACCAGACATCATTAACAAGTTACATACGATAAAAAAACTTAAGTAAAGCACAACGTATATCTGAAATCAAGACGTTATGGTCCCATATAAATATCTTGAAAGCTTTCTCTTTATGAAAAAACTATAAGGGTTTCCAGAAAGATTTCAAGTTGCCGAGTTCCAAAAACCCTCACTTTCAAAATGAGGCTACGTGCACAACCTTTCTTGTGAAAATGAGTTTTATTTGCATGAGAATGAAATATCAAAGGCTGAGCACCTACCCTCGTTAAGAAACAGAGGCCCGGGGGAACTCGGAAATGGCCTATTAGTAGACAGAGAATTGAAAAGCTAAGATGTTCTTTTCGTCCTTTTGTCCTAAAGCCCAGGAAAATAATTGCTTCTTGTTGGTTAGAAAAGCAGATGAAAATATGTGTGACCAATTGCTTTGGAAACTTAAGCCCACAATATCTATCAACTCAAACTAATGCAGGGTTCATAGTAAACAGTTTAAAATTGTTTACCGTGGGTGTTCATTGAGAGTCCCTGTAATTGTGTATTCCCGGAAAAAAATATCCATACCCCCGCCCCCCCACCCCCCCTACGGAGGAGACTTTTGATTTAGACGCCAATGACAACTATCTGTCGCATAAGGCGTGAAAAACAAAATTCAGCCGACCGTTCATAAAATATCATCAATCAAAACAATAATTCTTATTTTAAGACCGTTAACAGTACAATAACTGCCAGCTTGCTCAACGGAGAGGATGTTAGTTTTTGATAACTCACCAGTCTTACTCGGAGCCCCGGAAAAAAGAACTCGAGAAGCCACTCCCCACCCCTTCGGAAATTGCGTCCTGTTGGACCCCCTTGCCTAGGAATTTCCATCGCCGTCCGTAAGGGAAGGGGTGGGCGGTATGGATATTTTCTAGGACTACATATTATTCAAGCCCTAGACTGGCTCAAAAGTCGACTTTTTATATAGCGAATTCACGAGATAACCCAACAATAACGGACTTAAAGAAAGTCTTTCTAAGCCCTTTCAGACACTGATTAAAGAAAAATTCCAAATCTCATTTAAACAGAGAATGTCAAACGAAATGGTGCCGCGCGAAAGTCCGACCACCAAAGAGGTTTCATGTGGATGGAGAATTAACAAATTGGATGAGGCTGCTGAGCCACCCTCTGAGATCTCCATAATTCTTCAGATTATACGAAAGCCGAATTCAATAGTTGTTTTATTAACAATTGAACCTCGTTTAAAAACAAGCTAATACATGCTTACCTCTATCGATTTTAAGTTCATCTTCAGTTACTTGTTTATCGGCAAGTTTAGGAGATAAAGGGTTGCTCAACACTGCATATATTCTCCAAATAGCAGATGGCGTCAGTCAAGTTGTCTTCTTGCTGTTCTTGGTATATTTTAAGCCAATAGTTCGCTCATTTCTTCTTTGTGAAACGAGTCAAATGTTCCGCCTTTTTGTACTCACTACCAAAACATCTCAACCTCGGCCTCAGGTCTTCTCGGTTGGCGGTTCAATAATCTGGCAATTTTGCTGCACAATTGACGTCATTTTTCCCAAATCGCAAAATTCTTCCAAATTTGGTCGACAGTAGCTTGTTATGATGAATGAGTGGGATTTTCGCCAATCAGAAACGGAGAAATATTTTGAATGTATAATAAAAATTATTAGAAGTAGATTTAAATAATAAACTTACATCTATAGTTGAGTTTTTAGCGAATGCTCCTATGGGATGTACATGATCATAAAGAATTATAAGACCAACCTGGAAAAAATACATTTCATTTCAATTACACATTTCTACAAACTAGTATATTTAAACGAGATTCATTACAGCTAGCCTAGCGAGCGTTTCCGATCGAGTTATTTCGCGAAAGCTGATGAACTCGCCCTGACAAACCGCTACTGCTAGGCAGGCTACAATCTTGGAGAAGGTAAACAGAAACGGAAACCACTCCCCACCCCCACCCCCACCAAACAACAACAACAACAAAGAAATCAATGATGGGAAAATGGCGCGTTTTGGACTTTGGGTGGTTTCATCCTTGATAGTTTGGGGGGATGAGAGGTTTGCTGTTCCATTTTAATCTGTCCAAGACTGCAATCTTGGACAAAACTCACCATTACACGAAGACAAAAAAGATATGTTTCTTGGTTTGCGATTTTCGAGGGAAACTCCCTACAAGAAACAAACAAGATTTTGTGATTACGCCGAAAAAAAAAAACAATTATAAGAAGCCTAAGACTCTAATTGATATTGACAGAGAATTTAATAGTACACTCATGATGAACATTGTGTTGTATTGCTGTTTAGGCTGTGGTGCACAAAGGAAATGCCAAACCATTCGTGACAGCCACTCACGACTTAATGGGTGTTAAGCAAAATACAAACAAAGACATTTAAGTTACAACTCATGGTTTCAAGGTTTTGCACATTTCAACACAACACAACACCCTACGTTGAATTTAAATTTATGGTCAATTAGTAGAGCAATGAACATCAAGTACTCACGGATCTTCTAGCATTGTTCTGCATAGATTTGCTAACACACTAAGGAAATTTGTTGTATTTTCTATGGGAATAGATTTGTTCTGAAAAAGGGAAAAACATAAATAAAATTGTTAAAGAGCGTACAACTGATAAGTTTCAAAAGATCATCAGACAATGCTTCTCTAAGAACGTTTTTAGATTTTAACTCCCTAAAGTCCCCTTTGCTGTTCCTGGGTTTCTGAGTCACTGAGACAGGATATTGGCCAGTTCCATTCTCCTTGGATGAAGCCTTTCAACTCGGCAGATTATTAATATCATTATTTCTAATGCCTGGAAGTTGGAAGAAAAGCTACGAAAAAGAAAAAAAAACATCAAATGGTTTGGACAAATTCGTCCAAACCATTTTTCCAGATTTGAACTTTGGAAAAATGTTTATTATGAACAATCTGACTGATTTCAGATTGAAACAGGTGTGGATCTGCGCCTGAACTGTAAACAGTCAGTTGCCCATGTGTACTTTAAGAAACTTATAATGAGCACTTCATACCTCTGTGACAAACTTTGATGTGGCATCACTGAGGATTTTTAAGATAGGAGTGGGATAAGCATAAAATAGGGACATCCTGTTGGCCATTTCATTTGAAACCTGAATTCCTTCATTGTCATCATCCTGTAAAACACAGTGAATGTTGGTCATAAATTAATTCATAAACTTTAAGAAACAGCAAAAAAAAGAAAACTTGGCAAACTACTCATTCTCCCGCAGCCAACACCCCCTCCCCAGCCCCCAGCAAAAAGTGAACAAAAGCAATTACAGGTGTAAGATGAAATCCAAGAGGAAATTGAGTAATTTCAATTTTCACTGGACAAAAACCTTGTACCAGAATAATTTCACGCATATTGCACTCTTTTTCACACTTTTCACCGGCTATACAGTAAATGTAATAAGTTGTACGAAATAACTCCAAAGAAAAGTTTCTTATGGGAGCTAAAAAAAAGACTTCAAAAGCCTCAAATTTAATTCACAAAATGAAATCTTATGCTTGACGATTTTACTGGTGTTTTCTCAATTCCTGTGAAATTAAGAAAGTTATTTTTTTCTGGCTACTATAAGAAATTGTCTTTGGTGTTATTACAGATGACTAATAATTACATCTATATAGCCCTTGAAAACTGTAGAACAAGAATGCGATATGGCTTAAATAATCTAGTACAAGGTTTTTATCCACTGAAAATTAAAATTATTCAATTTCCTAATTATATATGCTGGATTCTTTAAGTCTCAAACAGAGATCAGAAACTGGCAGTTTTTTTAAAATTCATGTGTTGCTTCAGAAAGTAACCACGCCCTATGCTGTTTCAGGATTTGGGTGGTTTAAAATGAAGGGGTTTTACTTTGGTAATTTTTGAGGTATTTGACCCAACCACAATAATAAAAGTAAGCAACAACAATAAAAGTATAAGCATCTTACCGCATTGGCCATTTTTCTTCTGCTTAGTGTTCTCCTGTAGTAACTAAAATCATTTTGAATTGCTGGATTTGTCATCTGAAATGTTAATGAAAAAAAACCATAAGAAGAAAATTAATCAGCCAATGTTTCACACGAACTCCACAAAGGCATGATGACTGCCCTGCTCGTCTGCTCATGGAACTGACATAACGTTGCTTTAAGGTGACAGGATCAGTTCTAACAACCATGGCCCAAATGTTCAAAAAGTGGATGAGACCATAAATCTCTATACAGTGAATAACATTATGGTTTAAATTCCTAATACTTGTCTGCGGGATAGTGATTAATTTTCAGAATTTTATACATGTAATGCCATGAATACATGAATTCCCAGTTCCTTTCCCTTAACAACCTACATCAAGGAGGAACAGTAATGCCTAAAATTACCTTTAAGTCATCGAATGTAAGTGTGAAGTCGAGAATTTCTGCAAACTGCTTTGCAAGTGCCTGTCAGAGAAGGACAAAAAATACCATATGATAATGCTTTTTTCTTGATCAAGATTGGTTAGTCAAGATGACAGGATATCCACCAAAAAATTTAAGCCCCAAACTTTCGTGAAAAAGGGCATGTCTATGAACATGAAAATCATCAGTACTACTTTCTCTAGTAAAATATTTCCCACAATTCAAGGAAATTTACAACTTCTCCTCAAAGTGTTCTTAAAGATAAACCACACCCCAATTTAGACTGCAATTTTAGGGGGGGTCAGGGAGTGTTTTTTTGGGCACCTGTTTGTACAGGGGAAAGTTACATGAATACTGTGCTGTTGTTGCTTTCTGGTATCCACAGCAACACCATTTTTTTCATGATTTATTGTAAAAAAAGAACTTTTGGACGCCATGGAAATGGTCCTAGCACCAAACTGATTGCAATCGTTTCTTGTTTCAAAAGGGAACCAGCTTATTTAGACATTGTGATGGCAGAAATTACAGCCCTGAAATACAAATAGTACTCTTTTATCTTGTTAATTTTTAGGTAAATGCCTTAGCACAATATTGGAATCTGACTGGACATTTACACTGGGTGTTAATGTGCAACATTTTGCAGTCTCGTAGGAATTCAAAGTTGTTTTTGCCCTTCGTGAAAACAAACAAACAAAAAAGAAAATTTTGTAGAAAGGTGGAGGGGGATTAAATCAGAGAGAATGTTACCTGCTGACGTTCAAGGTGTTCCAGTGGTGTCTCTGGTCCAGAACAAAGTGCATGAAGAAGTTGCGGCAAAACAGACTCTACAAACACAACAGACAGTACAGTTTATAAATATATGGAATAACGAATAAATGAAAAGCATATTTAGGAGCTGCAGGGTGAAGTATTAAATGAAAAAAGACCATTGCACCGACTAATCTAACAGACATAGCTTTAATTTTCCATGACTTTCCAGGCCTGGAAAATGAGATTCTCAAATTTCATGACTTTCCAGGTTTTCCATGACCTGTACGAACCCTGTTGTGGTTGATAACAGGAAGTGGATGCTAACGAGAATTGAATCACGGGGGTTCTCTTCTGAGAAGCAGTCGGGACTCATCTACTTTATGAAATACCGTAAAATTCCGAAAATAAGCCCCGGGGCTTATATTTTTCAAAGGCCCTTTTTGAGGGGCTTATTTTTGGAGGGGCTTATATTCGGAGGGGCTTATCTACGGAGGGAAATTTGCGTTTCAAAATCGACTGGGCTAGCCTCATAGTTGGAATGAAATTTACCGTTTTTTCTTTGTTTTGCTTTGTATTTGAGGGTAATTTCCAAGTACAAGCCCCCGGCGGTGCTTATATTTGGAGGGGCGATTTAACGGAGGGTTTTTTGCGTTATGAGTTTGGGGGGCTTATATTTGGAGGGGCTTATACATGGAGGGGCTTATTTTCGGAATTTTACGGTATATTTTTTGCATGCAATTTTTAAGTTACCATATATAGAACAGCATTGTACATACAGCAAATATAGAGATCGATCAGACTATACATTAAGAAGTCCCTTTCAAGAGTTTAAAAACGATAAAAATGGTTATCCTCTAAAAGTGGTTGCAGTCACAGGAGGAGGTGAGTTACAAGAGGTTACAACTGTAAGCCTTCAACTGGGAAAAGTTTATGGTGTTTTGGAGAAGTGGTCACTAATGGGAGGTGGTCGCTTATGGGAGGGTAGACACACATGGAGGTTCAACAACAACGGTAAAAAGGTTGTAAAAGCATAAAAATAATAATAGTGAAGAGAGAATTTTGGGTGCAAACACACAACTACCCTCACGCAAGTTACTCTCTCGTAATATTTAATAAAGAGCTAGTCTCCTTAGACACTCAGTCTATCCTCAGGTGTGTAGCTACAGTGACAAGTTATGTCACTTACCAACTTCTAAACCATACTCATAAAACATTTTCAGTTTTCCAACAAGAGGTACCACTGCCTTCCAAGCTAATTCTTGAAGTTGTTCATCAAACGCATTTGAAATTGCCTGCAGCCAAAAATGGAATGAACCAGTTAATCTCTCCAAACCTACCATCTACGTTAATCTTGTGAAAAACAATACTAAATATAGTCTGGAACAAAGAAAGGTAGAAAAGACAAAAAACATCAAGCATGTTATTAAAATACAAGGAGATGGACTTTACAACAATTCAAATTAAATCTTAATTTCCTTGGCAGGAAGATGGAAAGTAAGCTATTAAGTAAACTATTAAGTTAGCATTAAAATTCAAGGACTTTCAAGGCCTTAAATTTTTCTTTAAAATTCAAGGACTTCAGGGGATTTTCAAGGTGCGTGTGAACCCTTAAATCAGTGTTTTCAAATAATCAGTATTCTGAAAAACTAATTTCTTTGAAGCTGTCTCATTGAGTAACTTTAACTTAACCTAACAATAATTTTTGAAGTTTTAGTGACAATTACTACTACCAGATTTTCGCAAAAAAATAATGAACTATTATTATTGTGGAAGGGAGAGGTGTGTTGCATGATACTAATTCTTCTTTGTCATGAGATAGCTACAGCTGTACATGTACATGTACTGTTGAAACAAACAAGTCACACCCTTTGGCCATAACAAGATTGTGACATGACAAAAGTATCAAGCTCAACCCCTCCCCCCTCTCCTCCAAGAAAATACATTCTAACACTGCAATATTTGAAAACATTGGTTTGGGCTATGATTTTCAAGACATCAAGGGAGTCTGACTGTTTTGGGGGCAGGAGTTTTTGAGGGTCCTAAGGTCTGATATCTTTTTTGTCACCCACCTTTGGAAGACTTGCACAGTGAGTATGAAAAGTTTTTTGAATGTCTCAAGGATGTCATTAAGAGGCGGGGACCGGAGATTTCCCACAGTTACTTTCATAGGAAAATAGAAGAAAAATAGAACCAAAAGAAATCCCTGGCTGTTTTATTTTCCTCCTAATTGTTGTCTTTACCTGGCAACTTGAAATCTTAGTGACATTCCTGATGACTGCAAATAAAAACATAATACGCAAATTTACTTACTTGTCTTATCTCCTCATTAGCACCTTGATAACTTCGTAACTCCTGGAGAATCCGCTGTGCTTCATCCAATACACTTTTTACCACATCATAAACTCTCCGCTCTGGCTCAGTGGGAGAGGCATCTACGTTAAAAAAATATATAGTTACAGTACATACATAAATCAAAGGGCTCTATGAGCCAACTTGTGAATCAGTTGGAGGTTTTGTGTTAATCTGTTTAAAAAGTAACATTTTAAAAGATGTTTGTGTTACGGGGAGGGGGAAGGCGGTCTCCAGTCATTTAAGGGTAGCTGTGTCTTGAGAAGGTATCATGGTAGTAGAACTTATAGATAAACTGCTCAGTAGGTTTTGACTCACCTACCACAGTCAGAGAGTTTGCCACCTGAATCTGTACCGTCATTGACACTGTTTGTGACCCAATTTTAAGGTTAAATATAAGCTGTCATTTAAGATTTAGGAGTAATGAAAGTCAGATTTTAGTACCTTCTGTTTTTAGACTGGAAAACTATTATAACGTTTACTGTTGGGTACCTGAGCATGCAGCGTCCTACAACGGGCACTTAATGTTAACTTCACATACTCAATAGTAATACAAAAAAAAGGAATAATGTCCAATCCAAAAAATAAATCCAAATCTCTCCAGATTTTAGATCTGCGGAGGTTGGCATCTCTTATTTGCTAATCTCTCACTTCACAATGTTCAGCATTGTTGAACAATGGCACGATACAGTGACATGATACACTGTAACTCCACATTTGTTGAACAAGGGCTTCACATCAGTTGACAGACAAATTCTGATCTGTGAGTCACTAGCTTCAGAAAGGAAATGGCTTATGAAACGTGCCCAAAAGTTTCCAAAAACCTTGGTGAAATGATTCTTTCTGCGCACTCTAAAAGTCAGTCACTCAGTATTGAGTGGATTTGTAGGAATTAATTGTGCCAGATTTGTGCGGGTTTTTCTTAATTGCTCTGTCCCACAACCACGCTCCTTATCAGGAGTCCTGTTTAAAGAAAAAAAAAATTTGCAGGCCCGCAACACCAATCCAGTCTCATGTGCAACCTTTACATGGCCAATAACTAACAACGCCCTTCCACAGAGTGCTGAGCTCAATAAATACTTACTTTCAAAATCTAAGAATATGTCTCCTTTGCCTCCACTTGAATCCTGATCTTCCCTTGTTAACAGTCTAAGCAGGTTCCCCATAACAGGATGCTTGACATGAACTGATAATAACAAAAAAAAAGTAAATAAATAAATAAATAAATAAATAATAACGATCTTATCAAACAACAATCACGTGTGCTTCATTATATTATTTTAGTATATACAACCAGTGATCTTGGCATTCTAAGTAATCTGATTGGTTTACTTTTTTGGACTACGACATTACATATTCACCGCACTCATTTGGTAAGTTCATTTTCAGCTGGTTAAATTCACTGGTAGTTTGTCTCTCAGCTATATCTCTGCCTAAATTCTGCATACCTTTGGCCGAAACTGCTCCCAAAGATACTTTTTTGTTCATGTTAAGTGATTTGATAAACACAAAAATGAATTACCTGAGCAATAATTGTGATGTACTACGAGCAGTCTCTCTTATTTCTCAGCCTGTCGAGCCAAAAGCACGTGAGACACTCAAATGACCACCCGCATGACTGAAGGCATGAGACTGGAGAGGCACAAAAAAAGAGAGACTACCACCAGTGTTTCATGGTCTAGTGATTTTTAGGTGTAAAAACTGAAATCTAATTAACTGTATCCAATATGTGACCTTAGAGTTTGCTTGAACACCAGAAGTTTTTATGGGGTTTTCTTTCTTTTCTTTTTAACATATAAGTTCTGCAGTGCAAAGATTCAATTCTAAAAGAATTGACTGAGCAAACCTTAATTTTGGTCGCTAGTCTCACATTTAGAGGTCATATAGCTAGTCTGTTTCTCACATATTGATAAGTCATTTACTGTGGTTTATGTTTTCAATGGGATCACCCTAGGCCTAGCTCTTTCGTTGTTCGCAGGATGTTGAATTCTCACAGAATAGTGTTCTACATATCCTAATTGTAGCTTAACCAAAGCCAAGCCAACTATGGAGAATTGTGCTGTAAGTCAGTCAATATTGACATTCTTTCGGTGCCGATTTTTTGCATGAGATATAACGCGAGTATTTGGACCATAGCGAGATGTCCTGGAGTTCATCCATTGATAATTGCTAAACAGTCTGAGATTCTTCCAGTCCATGCCACTTTCTTTTACAAGTTCTAAAGCAGGACAGTAGTTTTGAAACTAAAGTGTTCCTTGTCAATTGCTACTATGATTAAGTCTTAGTGAAGATTTAAATATTATATTTGTGATCACGTCTAGTCCCAACATGAGACCTTCTAACGCTTTTCTTTACTCTAGCTCTGTATCTAACATTCGTATTTTCGGGAAACATAACAAACGTTAGTGCAGTGCTTCAGCCATCATCATCTTGTCAACAGTTTTGATTACTGACAATTAATTTTGTTGTCAACACTTCTAGTATCAGCTAATCATATTTTGTGTTGTGAGGCCAATGTTTATTATTACTCATTTGCAATAGCTATGAGCAGTCTCTTGTTTTTCTTCTTGGGCTGCTGCCCTCGTTTCTCACATCTCGCGGCTTCGCTGAGCTCAATGCTCGTGCACATTCCTCTCACTAAATCTGAAGAAAAAGAGAGACTACTCACAGTCTATATTTGTGTGAATGATTTTTAATAAACAAGATAATCTAAGCACATGTAATGGTACAAAGCACATGCTACAAACAAAAATTACTTTTTCTGTAACATCCTTCTAAGTTATCTAATGTGGTGACTTGTAATGACATTTCATTTCATCTTTAGTTTTGTTCTAGCAATAACTACTACATCATGAAGTAAATTTTTACAAAGCAGATTTTTTTCTGGTAATTTATTTTTTGGCTAGATCTATTTGATGGATCCCCTCCAAAAAAGACTTAGTGCCATGTCTGTGTTTTCTCAAATAAATAAATAAAAATAATAAAATAGTAAAACAAATCATGTGAGGCTGGTTAGAGCACTTTCGTGTGTCCTATAACAGTACAGTAAGATCAGGTGAGAAATTAATGACACTTATCAGATGTAAGAGGTGGGAAAAAACCATTAAAATTGATGTACTGGAATTAACAATGAACGAACTTCATAAATTAAAAGATTTACTTGTACAAGCATATACCTAGTAACTGAAACTAGAACTGTCTCGTGTCAATTTAAAATTCAAGCTTTTTTTAATAAATGCTTTTTGTCCAGGGAACAAAATGTAAATGAAAGTTTTGAGCAGCTTGGAAATTACTAAGTCTCCTCTCACTTTGTGAGCGATCGGTTTGCTATAAATCAATCCTAATTTGGTAACGAGCCATAGAAAGGTTAATGGAAAGAGAAATGAAGATAACATTTGGGGGCATTGTGTGGGGGCATTTGCATTTCACAAGGAAGTAATAGTAGAGTATAAACCAATTGTAGATGCCAGAGACAAATGACACGCTTGAACACGAGTGTTTCGAAACATAAATAAGCTGTGCAGCTGTGTTCGACTGTTTCGACGTTACAAATTCTTATGAGTGGTTATAAGAATAAGTGGTTTCAGCTCGTCCTTCTTACCTTAGTGTTAAAATCACTAAAGTAATTCAATTATATGGAATTATTGAACAGGAAAGAACGTATAAACAACACGTTCGATTTAGTGAAACAGACATGAAATCGAATAGCTCAGCTCGCCAAGCTCTACTACTCGTTCCACTTTCACACAATAAACCACGCGAGGACATCGAAGCAAGGCGTTTGAGACGTTAAATGGGCTCGATGTATCGCAAAATCAAAGTTAAGCAACTAAACAATGGCTATCGTTGGAAGCAGCTTGACGGGAAGATGAGTAGTTCTTCTTGTAAATCACCAGCTAGGATTTTACAAACGCTAAGGCTTACCTTCCTCCGACCGGAAAGGGAAGCGGGTTTGTCAGCGAATAAGCGCACCCAGACGTGTACAAAACTGGGTAAACCGTCTTCGCCGTTGAAAAAGCCAACGAAAGTTTTATCCAAGCGAGTCAAACGCCCTTTGTTCACCTAAATGCTAACACTAGTGACTGAAGGAATGACCTCTTCCTTGTTGCTCGGTGGCGCTTCCAGCTTCAAATAGCAAAGGCACTGAAAGGCGCCTTTCCACGCCCTCCTAGCCCATAATATGATGGGGCTCTTTCAAGTTGGATCCTTCCCATATTTCGGTCCGGGTCCAAGCGGTTTTCAATTTTGGGACCAAAATGTTTTCGGGAGCTTCAGTTTACTTCTTTTCGTTGTTTTAGTTATTTATAAGGGTTTCCTACGTTTTAGATATTTTGTGAAATAAGAAAAGCATTTAGAAGTTGTACCTTTCATGCGTCAATTGTGTCAAAGCTGATAGAACCACAGATTACCCAGCCTCTGTATTTGTATCACAAAACACAGTACATATTTGAACACGGTGAAGTTCCGATCCGAAAATTTGAAACTTTCTCTACCCTAGGAGTGTTTTTGACCTCAATGCTCGTCGGTAGGAAATCAGAGTAATTCGAGCTAATTATTAGCCTGTGCGATTTTTCCTGAGGGAGGGGGATGTCTGTACAGTGTACACAGGCTTTCATTTGTACGACTAGACAGGGCTGAGAGAGCTTGGGTCCTACTTTCAAAATGGCGGCTGTTTTGGTTCGCTCCCTGCCTGGGCTGCTGCCAGCATCGCGTGCTTTCTGTCGTAAAGCTCTCAAAATACGGCCAAAATCAAACACAAATACTTTTCAAATTACAAAACGCCATATGTGCGTAGTATCTTCTAAGAAAGAAGTGAACGGAGTGGAAATTTACCACGATGTTGCCGGCCGAGGTGATCATGTTGTTTTGTGCATGCCTGGAGCACTCGGTTCCACACAAAGTGACTTCGGCCCTCAGTTGAAGGGGCTCAGCGATGATTTTACAGTTGTAGCTTTTGATCCTCGAGGATACGGTAAATCAATACCGCCAAAACGTGACTTTCCTGCTGATTTTTTTGCAAGGGATGCAGACGATGCAGCAGGGCTTATGGAAACTCTTGGTAAGACGTGGACCACCCAAATGGGGAAGTCCCACTTTTATTCCGGACCCCCCATATGGAGGGAGGGGAAGGGACCGGAATGAAAATGGAATGTCCCCAGGGATATACACAAATATGAGGAATGATTGCTGCAGAGCCCTTTACTAATTATCAGTGACAGATCCAGGGGCCCCATAGGCCCCCCTTATTTTTGGACCAAACTGAGGCCCGAAGGACCGAAAAATTTTTTTAAACACTGCCCCCCTCCCCCCTCACCCCTATCTCAGGGTCTGGATGACCCACCTCCAGGGGGGTACTCGGTATTTCAAGTGACGGGGATGATCGAAGGATTTTTTTGGGTTTGAAATTTTCGATTCTGGGATTTTTTTGGGTACGAAGATTTGGCAAGTATTTTTTTGCGTAGCTTGATTTGAGTAGGGATTTTTTGGGGATATTAAAAAGAATCGGTAGTGCCCTGGCAGCGTAGTTCTGCAAATAAAGTACAAACAAACGTGTTTTGCTGTTGTTTAATAGTTAACTATGGTGTCGCTTTACATCTGGAACTTTTAAGGGCCACAAAATCGGCACGGGATTTTTTGGGGGTTAATTTTTGGTCCAGGGATTTTTTTGGGTTTTGCTGGCAGCCCTAGGGATTTTTTTGGGTCTTGACTTTTGGCTCCATTCGATCATCCCCGTCACTTGAAATCCCGAGTACCTCCCTGGGGACCCACCCCTTATCTGAAGGTCTGGATCTGCCGCTGATTATGCTTATCTTTTTAACTCGGAGTCAAAATCGATCATTGGAAGATGTTATGGGAGAGAGAAGTCTCATGGGAGGTGTCCATGGGAGGTTTCTGTTGGTGGACCTTCAACTGTAAGTCTGTGATCCTAGGGGGTGAGAGCAGCCAGGACATTTCGGAGGAATTGTCATTTTTGTAGTTTTGTGTTGTTTGTAACGTTTCATATAATGCTTGGGAAACATAATTTATTTGCTTCATATGAAGCTCTGATGTTGTCATTCACAAGTAATTTCTTGAGTTCCATAGCAAATAAGGACACATAATTGGCGTAATAAATAATGAACTAGACACCTGTGACACTGCCCATTTAACCTATGGTGCTTTTTAAAAATCACTTTGGGCTTTTTTGCAGACAACCTTTGAAATAATAATCCTGCTAAATGAAGAAATGCATATTTCAATGCAAAATCATCAGTTCTTCACTGTTAGTTTTTGAATTTTTGGTTTCTGACAGGTCATACTAAATACTCTCTTTTGGGCTGGAGTGATGGCGGAATAACAGCTATGGTACTTGCTGCTAAATATTCTGATTGTATTGATCGTCTGGTGGTATGGGGAGCCAATGCTACTGTCACAGCACAAGACATTGAGCTGTATGAGAAAATCAGAGACACATCAAAATGGAGCCAAAAAATGAGAGAACCTTTAGAAGGTAATATATTTTATAAGTGATGTTATTTTTTTGGAGTACACAAACACCAACTGTAACTGATACCACAAGCTCACTTACAGTGTTCTCACCAGGATTTTGCCTTGGGGAGTCCCAGGGCCCCCTCTTCTGTGAAATAGGGGCCCTGGAAGAACATTAGGGGGACAAAGTTACAAAAAACACGCGGTACGAAGAACCTGAGCCCGCACTCCAAATTGTCTGTTACATGAAGTACCTACCTGATCCAATATGGCGGAAGAGGTGTTTACGATTCGGAGGAGGAGTTTACGATGTAGTGGGACGTGCGTGGGACCAATGAAAGTAAAGGCAACAAAATTAAAGACTTTGACTCATTTGATATCATGTTTTTTTATTTATTCAAACAAACAGAATGCTTTAGTGTTAGGGTGACCATTAAAACTACTTAAGTCCGTTTGACTCGTAGCTTGCCCTTGCGCCCTAACGGGCGCGTCTTCTTGGTTTTAATGCGCCATTTCAGTTTTTTCTTGCGGGAATCCCGCAAGGCCGCGGCCTGGTGAGAACACTGCACTTATTTGTGTCCATCATGGAGAGAGTCAATGATAGTCAAATATTCTGTCATGATGATAATATTGTCAAGATGACCAGGGCCCGGTTCCTCAAAAGATGGTTAAGTTTAACCCAGGATTAAGCCAAGTTTTAAGCAAGGTTTTCTTGTCTAAGGACATGCAACTCGAGCTAAAAAAATACTGTTGAGCCTTTACCCCGAGATATGTAGGAAGGTAAATTACAAAACTGGAACAAAATTTTAATCCTGGATTAGCGCTAATCGACCTTTCAGGAACCAGGCCCAGAGGGTTAAATTTACATGTGTGTAGTTGACCCTTTAAACGGCAATAACCACAGACAAACTCTCCAGACTGATCCCGTTCATTTCCTTAAAGAATTAATTGAGAAAATTTGTTTAATGATCAATTGGTCATGTTATTAATTCTCATAACCTTTCCTTCTGGTTTTGCATTAATTTTGGTAGGAGAAAATTGATGTTGGTCGTGGGTGCGACTAAAGGTCATGTGACTTAAACCCCAGCCTTAAAATTACTTCCTTCTCTTGCGCCCTCACCTGCCCCACCCAGGTAAACCAAGTATCAAAATAACTTATTTGCTGACACTTTCCTTGACAACATAATAAAGTAATTCTTTGTAAATGTTTTTGGTCCTCTCAACCGTTAATTGAGAAGAGCTGTTCTTCCCTTTCCTCCTGTAATAGATTCCATCTTGCAGGAGTACTAAAGCAATGTTCTTGATTGCTCTGATTCCAGAGTCAGTTGTAAGTAGATTCCCCTCCATGTCCTTCAGCCGCTCTAACTGGCCTGTAACCTATTTACTTGCATGTTTATTTTAGCATTATATGGCAAAGAAGGTCTTCAAGAGATGCACAGTGCATGGATTGATGGTATAAGCCAATACTATACTAACAGGGGAGGGGACATTTGTGTAAGCGAGGCTAAGAGTATTACTTGCCCCACCCTAGTGGTGCACGGCCAGAAAGATCCCTTGGTTCCAGATTTTCATCCTGAGTTTTTACATGCTAATATCAGAGGATCCAAGCTTCATCTAATGCCAGAAGGAAGGCACAATATCCACCTTCGCTATGCTGATGAATTCAACTCACTTGTCAGGAACTTTTTGACAGGAAAATTAGACTAATGAACACAGAGGTTTGACTTTTTTACCGGCATTTTTCTAAACAAACACCACAAACAGTTACTTGTAAAGCCTTCTGCATCAGTCAAAGCAAAACGAACAGTGTTTTGCTATAATGTAGTAACGTTCCTATAACTTTGCGTCGAGATTAACATGTGTTTGTCAAAACAGAGAGGCTTGTTTCAGTAGTATGTTATTAGCAACCTGAAATTACCAAAATTGATCCAAAGAGCTAACCTTCCTCTAGGGGTAGTTTCGATTACTGCGAACTGATCACAGTTTAGATGACGTGACATCGTAACATGTTTTTGTTCATAGCTTATCATTGGTGTCTGCAAGTATTCCCATTCAAGTCTTTGAAAGCGTTTGCGTTGCTTTGGCAATTTTTTTGTAATCCCTATCACGTTATAAGGAATATACTGCTACCTGTGAACTAGTACCAAGTGTAAAAGATTCCTCCGCAAGCATTAAGTTGAGCCGCGAGACTGAAATTGCTCGCACTCTCGAATGAGACCCTGCGCTTCTCGCAATTTCGAGTTTAAACAGAGAGCTTTTCCGCCTGCACGAAAACCATACAGGATAGGACTTCTGTTCACACATGAGAAGGGTCATTTTGGCGCGATGTTTGTAACAGAGCGGAGCTGCACCGCGCCGGTCTCTAAAGTTGAGCGTCACTTATCGAACAGATGTTCATACTATACCGAACAGCTTTTCTTGTCCACACGAAAGGCCATCCTTTTATCTAAGTTTCTTGAATTACATCAAGTCTTAAAACACTCGCATGCGCCTTGGGTGTTGCACACTGCGCAGAATTATCACAGTTGTTTCTTAAATTCACACGTGACTCATGTTGCCAGGTAACGTGAATCAGACCACTGTTATAGGTGTTTGAAACACTGGGTGTATAGTCAAGCGGATCCACTCTCGTTCGAGGTTTGAAGCTGCAAATCCATCCACGAATTCTCGACACGATATCTTTAAAGGCGGCCGCATATCCTGCTCTGTATCGCCGGCTTACTAATATACAGGTGACTGGATGCACAAATGGATCAACGGTTGACAAACCAAACGCGAACAAGTCGAAGTATATACTGCGCCAATTTGCGTGATAAATGAGCATCACTCGAGCCTGGCGAAAGAAGAGAGATGTTGTCAATCATGTGATGTTTTAGTCTCCCTCTTAGCCGTTTTGTAGATGTCACGCAACGCTCCGTGACATCCAAAAACGGCTGCGAGGGAGACTAGTGATGTTAGTGAGCTTAATCAACTCAACGACGACGGCATCGACAACGGCAAAAAAACAATAGGTTTAGATAAGCAAAAAATAACTCTGTATGTTTTTCTAATTCTTTTTTTTTTTTTTTAAATCTTGGATACAGTCCGTTAGAATTCAACTCCAGAAAAATTCACCAACATTTGACTGACGTGGAATAAGAGCAGTTAGTTTAGAAACAGTGTGAATTCATTTTCTAAGTGTCGTTTTCACTATTGTCGTCGTTGCTTAGCTCCCTTGTAAAAGACAAGGGAAAGTGTACCACATCTCTCTAGGGCCTACCCACATTTACCCAGACTTCAGTGCGCGCCACGCTGGCTTTTCGCGACAAGAGCGATGACATGTCAGGGACAGAGGCACATGGTTGTTGCTTTTAAAAGGCCCCACTTTGCAGTCGTTCTCCTGGACCACACGAGTTAGGAGTGGAGACTTAATTTTGAGAGGGTAACATTTGACAGTTATAATTTGAACTTATAAACTTGTGGCCCTCTTTTAACACAAAATCAATGAAATTTTAATATCATTCTAATTGTTATGATACAAAGATAAAAATGATATGACTTTTTGTTGCGGCAAGTCTAAGTTTGAACTTGGTTTGAGAAGGTCTTTAAGGAAATGCCGGTCATTTTTGGGAGTTCCTTTCCTTGTTTGCCTGTGCATTAAATAACTCTGGATCCAAACAATAGTTTTAATTTAATATTCAGTAGATCGATATACACCCAATCCGGCTTGACTGAGGCTATGTTAGTGTCAGGCTATGTCGGATAGCTTTTCATGCCGACACGCCAATCTATCCGGTATAGTATAAACAGAACTGGAACAAGTCGTTCAAACACATCGAACTTTGTGCCGGAGCGGTTGGCCGAGAGGGCCTGGTGACCTAAATCCCAGTCCTCGCTCCTGGCATAGTGTGATCATAGCCTCCACCCGGATTTTCCCGGCCTGCTTTCAATCTTCGTTTTAAAGATTAACTCATATAACGTGTTTTTCCTTACCAAAATTGGAACCCAAGCCAGGCTATAGGATAGAGCCATAATTCCGGTTAGGTTAGAGAGTATTATTGCCTCGCGATCACCTGCACTCTGTGTAAGAACCCCGGTTCCAACGGACAAATTCATTCTCTTCAAAGCTTTAAGCACTGACACGTTCATTACAAGCATAAGTAGAATGGACAGCGAGAAGTTGCAAATGAAGGCATGTACAACGATTACTTCGCCATTGCTCTTGGAGTTAAGCGAGTACAAGCACACTGCTATGGGATGTTTTGTCAGTTCGACGCTCTTTAACAAGAGAGGCAGGATAGCTAGTGCTGCAGAATGTACAAAAATATACCCAACCGCTATCCTAATTTTTCGAAGGTTTATAAGTTGTTGGTAGTAAAACGGCACGCACATGGCTATAAATCGTTCGGCAGACATGACGAGTGTTACCATGACCATCATGGTACCGAAGAACAGCAAACAGAAAGTGGCCAATGAACAGCCGAGATTTTCCGCCGGCCACTCACCAGCCAAGTGGGCAACCACTGTCCAGGTGTAGCCGGTAAGAGCGAGAAAAATTCCCATGACCGCCTGCAGACCCATAAGGAAGTTATTGTATTGCTTTCGAGAGAATGTTGATTTCTTGTAAATAAGAAGGTAGTAAGCTGCGACCAGGTTAACCAGGGCAGTTGCAAGCGTATACAGGATTGTACCCACTCCTAAAAAAAGATTTTGCTTGACTTCGTAGGATGCCATGAGTCGCAAATCGGCGACGTTTGATTAAGAGGGTGAACTGTGTTCTGTTTGTCTATCATAAAAGTGAACTGTTGTCTTTGTAAAGTAGACTGTTGTTCGATGTGAAGTTCTTTGTTTTAGACGGCTAATCCCTGTAATGAATAAATTGAAATGTTAGTGATTTCACAACTGATAATTATTAAAATGATCAATTCATCAACTAAATCACATCGGTATGTGGTACACCGGACTTACAGCCACTTTATGTCGAGGTATTGTCAGGTCACGTGTTACCAAATGGAACGTATTTTATACAGCACTTGTTTCCTGCATGATGGGCGTTATTTGACGTTTAATGAAAATAAAAGCTTTCAAAGGCTTGGCTCCCACTATGATTTCAGTGAGTTTCATAGACCTACTGCTACCTTGCGTTGTAAAAATCAGGGCTTAAAAAATAACTTTAAGTGTTTTCATTACCCTTTTGCTTGTCATAAAAGTAACTTTGCTTAAAAAGCTGTTCATTATCCCTGTGCGCAAAGATATCGAGAGATTATAGTAAACTGAGTGTTCAGCCAAAAAAATGTCTCTTAAAATTTTTAATCCTCCGTACTAAGAGAGGAGTCTCGTAATAATCATCATTTCTATTTAAAATCAAAAGTATACACAGTCAATTACAGAGGCTTCAGAAAGCTAAGAATCGCAAAAACACAAAACAAATGAGAGCAATCGCAAAATTATATCTCGCGAAATACAAAGCTCGGACAAAGCACTGGCGATTCGCAAAATCAGTTTAAAAAAAAACGCAAAAATTAGGCGTCACACGCTACGTTGCAAAAAGGGTTGCTTTCGGTTTTTCTTTTTTTGGAAAGCAGCATTTTTTTTACCAGAATAATTTGACTAAACTGCCAAAAAATTTATCCTTCAAAATGGACGCAAGCTTACATTGCACTTTGTTTTTGGTTTCAATGTCTAATGTCTACTTGCACGTGGCCTCTTCAATATGTCAAAGCCATAATTTATTTGACATATTTTATGATCTAAACTGCTTTCAAATACTTCAATGAAAGAAAAGAAATCAGTCTGAAACGAATTAAAGATTTTTGAATAGGTACACACGCAAATATTCGTGACGTGAACAACGATTGCCTTTCATTTTTTGACGTCACAGTTTCCGCGTACACCATTACTATCACTAGAGATAATGGACACAAGACATTAATGTATATGGGGCTCTTCTAATGTAAAAGTAAGTTGTTGTGACGCGATTTATTTAGTTATACTTTGGCCTCAATTCGCAGCTGTAGTCGGAAGTTTGAATAATTTTAACAACAATAAATTAGCACCTCTCTTGTACATTACTTCCAATGACGGCAGTAAAATAAATATTCACTTCCTTTAAGATTAAATTTTTAAAGTTTTTGGCTGTCGCTGAATAATCTTCTTGCTGAGGGCTTACTCGGACATGTTTGCCGTAAATGATATGAAGCCGTGTTTTTGGAAGTTCAGTTTCCAAATAAGAGCCTCTGTAAGGGTATTTTCGACGAAATCGAAGTCACGACGATCGTGACGATCTTAGAGGTTAAAGCGAATTAAGATCGAATTGCCGTTTCAATCAACTTTCACACTGAACGTTAGTCGGAAAATAACAGCAAAGAAACCTGCCAAAAAGTGTGCTGCTCGTTCAGAGTTTTTGTCTTTGCTTGTTTTCTCGTTTCCGTCGTCATTCTAGTTGCGCTGAGCTCGCTGGTAGCGTTACCACCAAGTTACCGCTTTTTCCACGTAAAACAATGATTCTTGATATGTGACGATTTCAGTCGCCTGAAAAACCGACGCATTGATGGAAGATGCACGACGAAATCGACCTCCTCAGGTACCCACACAGAGAATGAAAATGTCTCAGAACTTCTCCTATTTATGTTAGCCCAAGATATAAGAAAATAAATCATTTGTATTTCGCGTTTTAGATTGTTGATGACGGATGCATAAACATAACCTTTAGAAGTTTTTCGCCGTAAACGTGTATAAGTATAGGTGTCCTATGAACAAGGCTTACAGGGTCTTACAAGGCAAAAATTCAACATGTTTCACCATAGTATTTACATACAGTATCGTTAATATTTAGTTCTTACATTGGAGTAGTCTGATGCTCGTCCTTCTCCACTGCCGATGACTTGAAAGGCAGGTTTAAACCCTGGCTTTAGCGGCCCTTTGATTAAAAGAAATGATTTGCTCCTTTGTATGACAACGATAGTGCAATTAGATAGTTCTGGATATCAGAGTGCTAGCCAAACTGCGGTCTGTTATTACAAAATTCCTGTTCACAAAGAAACTTTAAAAATCTCCTTTAAACCCTTCCTTTCCGCCTTAGGCGTTGTAAGTAAATGGTTCCACTCTGAATTTATCCATCACCATACAATCGATTGAACATATAAGTATACTTTGTCACGTGGATGATCCTGGACAGTGCAATTCACCAGGACATTTGTTTTTGTCAAAAAAACTAATCATGGCAAACAATTTTGTAATGAAAACCGGATACGTATTTTATTAACATCAAACTCATTGAACAGATCGGTAATGGGCCAAAGCTGCTCAACTGTTTTACATACTGATTGTCAAGCTGATTCACAAACTGAAGTAGGTTATTTACATCATTCTTTTAAGTGATGAAAGCAAGACGGTAATATTTGTTCAATTTGTCTTGGTCGTGTTTTCAATTTTGCGATAGTTCTTTTTCCATTTTATTTTAACCTTCAACGACTATCCATGTCAATAAGACATTTTGCTTAAGTTGGGCCTGAAAATCAATCTTAAGTGGTTTGGCTGAGGTTTTTTAAAAATGTTGGAGCAAAAGACACGTATGGTGAAAGTAACACTAAAAAAATATAATTTTAAAGCCAAGAAAGAGCCAAAACAAAACAAAGCAGCAACTTCTATTTGCAACAATTAGGTAATGTAGTTGACAGGCCTGTTAATTCGCCCTGTTAATTGAAAAATGTTCAATATATATCGGTTTGATTTTGCTAAAAGGTGCCCTTTCTCTTGAACACGGGCATCTCCCTAGGTGCCAGTAGAGACCCTAGGCCCAGACCTATCCGTGGGTGGGTGGCTGACTTGTTTGGTGCGAAGACCAGCGGGGCAGGGAGGGGAGATTTTGTCACTTTGATTAGAGTTTCGTGTCAGAAAGCAGTGCAATTCAATTAGTCAGAGAATTTTTCCTGTGAGCTAGCCCAGCCAAATCAATGCTGTGACTCATAATCATAACACTACTACCAGAGCTTGGGGGAAGTGATTGACTTAAGTCGTAAGCTTCATGGGTGGGTAGGGTGAGTAGTTGCTCCTTGGACTTGGCTGTCTAGAGACTCAGTACAAGCACCTTGTATGAAATCCACACAGATATATATATCGTGTACATTGTTTTCTTAAAAACAACAGCAACAACACTTAGCTCAGTATCTGGAAAAAAATTGTTTGAAGTTGATCCCGAGCGAGAAGAGCTGGCAACAGACTGAGAAGCTATTTTACGGTTTAACGTTCAATAAAACCTTAAGTGTTTTTCAACTACAGTATTTCCTTCCGATAAATGAAATAAAGGCCTCTTGCCGAGGCCCTAGCCACACGTCATAGTTTAAGATAATTGAAATGTGTGATAATTTAATTTTAAAAAACAAAATAGAAGAAAAAACGTCAACGGCGTAGACGACTCTCCAATTCTCTGCCGCCAGTAATTAATTTGCTCAACAAAAATTAAAATACACAAAATACATATTCACAACAACATCACATCAGCACATCCGCCTATTTACAGAGAATAAATTTTAGCATTGTTTTAGTATTTTCAGTGTTGGATACTTGTTTGCGTGAAAATATCATTAATTTTTATGTAAACCTTTTATTGCATCTGCTGTAAACATAACACTGCCTGTGGCTCTCAGATTAAAGCTTTGATTTGATGTTTTTAGTAGCCTGCCAATAGGGATATCTGAAAAACTGAAATTCTTCAGTTATGGTATATATTTATACATTTGAGCTGAGATTTCTTTTGTCTTTTATGACGTTTGCTCCTTTCTCTGATAGCAGGAGATGAGTGAAAATTTATAAACAACACGACACTTCACCAATCTACAAAGATTTTTTCATGGTCTGTACTCTAATCGACCATAGCTCTCGCGGAGCGCGAGAAGTCGCTCAGTTATCGTAAAATTTATTTTCGAACGCAGGGCGTCCAACATCATCCGCTCAGTTATTTGAGTTATAAAGTTCCATCGCAAAATACATTTCCCGGCTTTTCAAAATAAGGCGAATTGCATGAGAAAAAATTCATAAAAGGAGTTTGCACCTCGAAACTGCACTAATGGTGTGAAAATGAGGCACTGAAAAAAGCAATCGAATTTCCAACGTGAAAATTTAACAAAGAGTTTTAAATTAAGGTTTTACATCCGAACAGCACATAAAGACGGTTTGATTTGCAATTCAGCTGCTCGTTGTCGAGATGCAAAAATTAACTTGGCATTTGTTTTACGCTTTGTTATTAAAAAGTCAATAATACTGTATGTCGCTGTCAATAATACTGTATGTCGCTGTATAAACTGTATCAACTGGTAGCTAAAGAAACTGCCCGATTGAGTTGAATTCATACGAATACTAAGTGACTGTAAGAAAAGGAGAAGTCTTTTCTGTGTCTTATTTACCTCTAGAGATGATTTTATTAATACCGTGTGACCATAATTCTTTTTTCGGGTTATAATTTTCTAAGATGTTGATTGTCACACGGAAAGCCGACTTCGACGCCTCAAAAAACACGAAGCTGATGTTTGCCCCGTACTTTGACTCGAACAAACGTATGAATTGGAAATACAATCTCTAAGAATCGTAAAATTTAGATCAATTTATTTCCCGAAAAACACAAGAATTTCCTAATCACAAAAAATAAAGTGCCACACTGTATCCCGTCTTGATTTGCCGTTATTTAGCGGGGGTTTTTTTTAGCTAACGGATGAAAGCATTTTTGTGTTGTTACTTCTAGGTTGTAATTCCGCCAGTGTTTCATTTGAATTCCTTAAAGGCAACAATCCAAGTGCGCAAGTTCTTATCATAGCATGGTACCATGGTAACAGCGTTATCTCAACTGCGGAGAAGACACCCTTAATTTTTGTTTGAAGTGTCGGGTCTTCTCTTGTCCGTGCTGTGAATGATGGCAAGATCTGCTAGTCCTCGTTGCATCAAGGGAAGACTGAAGTTCCCAAGCGCCTTTGCACGCATTTTTTTTAAAGGTACCTTCCTAGATTTCAATACGAACGGACAGAATGAATAAATAAGCATCGACTAGGTAGGAGTTTGTTTAAAATATATCACATGTAATAAACACATAAACAAGCTTGGTAACCCTATTTTCAGCGGCAATTCGCAATTCAGTTACCATGCAGCGTTTTTTTGTTATATTTTGGACTAAGATTACTGAGCCACGAATCAAGCCAAGCACTAAGGCATTCTGGATCTTCGCCGTAATTTGATGTATAACCAGAAAGTTTGATCATCCACAAAATTTTGTTTTGATTATGTTACGGCAAGTGATTGCGGCGAATGTTAGAATATCGTAACGCCGGAGTAATCCTCCTGCACCAGCTGGGAAGGTCCAGAAGGTAAAGTTCCTTTTATTAAAGGGTTGTGTTTTTTTTGTTTGTTGTTGTTGGTTTGGATGATTTCGGGGAGCTTGTTTTGCTATGTGTTAATAAACTAAAAATGTCTTCAATTTGCGCCGCGGCAAAAAGTGGAGCCTGAACATGTTAACGATCTCCTTCAGTTGGTTAAAGAGTACAGGAAAATAATATGAGTAATTTCAGTTCAAGTGAAAAGATGCAGTAAATAAAAACAATTACGCCTGTTTTCTATGACGAGAAGAGATTTTTTACGTTAATATTACTTGTTGCAGGCGCCATTTTGCCAAAGAATATCGGCCTAATGGTGTGCCCTAAAAAACTGTTTTGTTGGTCTCAGAATCCTCAAAGTGAACTCGATAATTTTTTTTTTCTTTTCCTTTCTCTTCTTTTCTTTCTATCTTGTTTTTCACGTTTTAAAACTTTTCGACAACTTTTACTATAATCGATTTCCCTCTCGTAAACAAGCGATTCCACTTTTAACGGCCGATGCCATCATTTGCAACAAAGCCTTTAGGTATGCTAGCTATAGTATTTTAAGTCAGCGACCAAAGTTATAAATTTACGTTGAAAGTTCGGGAAACTTAACAGCGAAGAATAATTTTGTAAACTGAAATGCCTGTCTGAAAGGCCATACATCAGTTGAAGCCCTCTGCTGACATCATCGCGAAATAAAAAGTGTCCGTAACTGAAGGTGACCGCGCCATGAGAAAAACTTCACACTGGTTTTTACACCGAAGATGACCCCACACTGCACCGGAATGGCTAGGCTTCTAAATTTTCGTACGGTCAGCGTGGTTCTGTGAGAACGGAACACCTAAACGCACCAATGTTCAACCGGTCGAAAATTCATCCGGTGCCGTGTGGAGGTAGCCTAAATGACTGATTGCTTTATTGTCCTTTACAATGTATGTAACAGTTGTAATCATGGCAATAAAAGCCTAGTGCCAGGACTGGCAGTGCGGTGTATACTTGCGAAAATCACAGATCACACAAAAAAGTAAAGACAAATCAATCCCCGAAAATACCCTCATCCGCTTGTAGGGAATGGCCGTTTAGTGAACGGGAGAAATACACAGTTTTAATGCTTAATTAAACGGGGCTTTGCTAAGGCGGCCATGAGTAAAGCCGTTCGTTTACGAGGGTGTTCCGCTTAAAGAGACGTTGTGTTACTGCGCATGCGTTCTGCTCATACCATGAAAACAATTGCTTTTTTTGTTTTGTTTGATGATCTCCGTTCCATTTTTTACGTTTCCTGTCCAGCACCTGATAAGCAACTCCAGTTGCTAATGACTGTCCAGTAAAAGAGTTAAGTTTCTCTGATCCACAACAGTAAACAGTTTAATGACTGTGCTAATCATGTGTGAAATGTCTTAAAGACCTTAAAAGGATGTTATTTATAGATGTTCATTGAAACAGAGAGAACTAAAAGGACATAAGACAGCTCGAGTCTGTTGGTTTCAACTGTGTAACGGAGGCTCGGTGCAGTTCTGAGGGAAAGCGCGGAGGCTAGGTGAGTCTTAAATTGTGATATTAATACAGAAAAAACCCGCAACTAATAACATAGCTTAATCTTTGAAGAACCTGTAAGGCTAAAATTTGCCAGTAAGGCCCCCTCTACACAAGAACCTGTTTAGCCTAAAATTTGAAACAGGGTCTTATTTTTTAAACTATATATTTAAAAAATCTGTACACTTGGGCAAATAAGATAAGTCAACCGTAGTTCAGAATACTCTTTGGAGACATTTGGTGCCTTATCACTCCAATGAAATGTAATGGTATGAAGGTTTTATAATTATAAGGAATGAAGTGAATACCACTTAATACTCTTAGTGACTCTGTATTTTTTCTTCAGAAAATAAGAAGCTTAAGAACATACATAGCCTACATTTGTGCTAATTACTATCTATGTAAGAAGCTGTTTAGACTAACGTGGGAAAATAAATCTTCTTAGATTTTTTTTTTACCGTCTTATTAGTTTCTCTTATCTTCTAAGCGCTAAGCAGCACAGAAAGCGTCAACGCTTATCTCCTCATATCAGCTCTAATCCGGCTTTACCCCGTTGCGGACTTAATTCCAGGTCAACCAATTCCTTTACTTTTCTTCTCTGCATTTGAACGCGATATGTTTTGGTGGGCCTCTACCCTTACTTCTGCAGTAAGGTCAGTAAGATTCCCTTTTCCCCTGTCGAAATGCGTCCTCGAAAGGGGTCCTTCAGTATCTTCATCGTACCCTCTTTTTGTTTTCTACTCCAGAAGTAACATACGCATGCAGCGAAAAAAATATTCAGTTGTTTTAATATTGTTCGTCACATTGTCGGCTGGCGAGTCATTCCATCGTCGTAAGTTTTGCTTGAGTCCGTCAACTGAATATATCGTTTGCACGGTGGCGGTAACTATTGACAACGATTGAGTAGCGTTTGTTCTAAGTTAGTAAAACCAGCTTTCTAAAGTGAGTCGTTCATAGTAGAAGGTAGAAAACGTATCTGCATGTCGCAGAGTCCCTTCCGATTTGATGTTTCGTCTGTAAATGGTGTTCAGTAATGTGACTGCTGACATCTCCATTTCTTGTCGCTTATTTGTGTTCACTCAGTCGCGTGCATTGGTCTCACCAATGTAAGTGAGCTGGCCGTGGCAGCATTTGATCTTGTACATTAGTTACTCACTATATGTCCTCCGGTCTTTCTTTGTCCTTGCCATCTGTAAGCATTCGTCGTAAAGGGGTTATCGGTTTGTGCCTAAAGTGTATTTACATAATAGTAGAAAAACATTGTTACTATTTCGCTTAACTCTGGAGACCTTAGGTTTGAGGATGAGCACGACAACGAGGTCGAGATTTGACCACAGGTAACCCAGGCTCTGTGATAGTACCACAGTACGGTTCCAGTAAAATTACAGTGTTTGTATGGGGTAAAAATATCATCCTAAAATTTCTAGGAAATACTAAATAAAGATCAATGAAACTTACTCTGCAGTTAATTGTTGTTGTCCTTATTGCTCCAACGAAGTTTCGTGATAATTTGCAGTAATTTGTTCAAATTCACTCTATCTACAATAATAATATACAAGGTAGGAAACACGAGGTGCCATTTTCGCCGACATAATCTCATTCAACACAACTTTTTCCACGAAATTCGGACTCCAACGGAAAATAAACATGCCAGGATCGTAGAAATAGGATAGCAGCAGACATAGAAACCAATGAAGCTTTCCCAGATAGAGAAACGAATCCCACAGACTTTGACAAACTCGAAGAATATAATCCAAACACACCGAGAATACGCTCGCCGAAGCAGCCGGGCCAGATCAACGCGCGGCCAAGAAAATGAAGCCTGGGCACTGTACAAAAAAATTCCATCCCGGGGGTCCTGGGGTGACCTTTCTAGGGACCGATTCATCATTTGCCCAAGGCCACCCTCCCCTGCTGGAAAAATACTTGATAGTTTGCAATTGTTCTTCCTAGCCAATCACTATTTGCCAGAGCAAACCCCGCACACGCGCCTGAATTTAAATGGCTAAAAAAAAAGTAATATAATCAGGAGAGGCTGCGGAGTTACAAGGCGTCCCATTTCTTTTACTAAGGAATGCAAATAACATTAATGAAACTAATGAAATAACAACGCGAAATGCTTACAAGGCGGGCTAAAAACAAGGTTGAACAAAAGGTAGATGATGACTGAGATACTGTTGCTGTGAACTCTCGAGCGAAACTATCGTAAATAAACGGTGAAGCTTACAAACTAATGTCAAAAATTATGCAGAAAATTGCGACAGAATATGAATTGCGATAACTGAGACGAATGTGAAAGGCACGTGCACTAGTGAACAAAGAACGTAGCGCGATTAACATATTTAGCGATTAATGCGGCAGTAACACGCCGACTTCTTGTCAATACAAGTGAACGCTCTATCGGTTAATATGTGAATCATCGTGATACACCTCTCTTTGAATTTGGTCCTGTTGTACAAATGCCTCGGTAAGAGCCAAAATTCACTTATATCTTTTGCTCGTTTTAAGTTTTGTAAATCGTCCTTCGTTGTTCTTTCCTTTGCCCTTATAACCTTGCCCTATTGATGTTTGATAAACTTTCTGAGGACCAGCGCCAGGCGCTAAATATAGTTCGAGAGGAAAATAATCTCTTTATAACAGGCCGTAGTGATTGGCTAGGAAGAACAATTGCCTTCTATCAAGTATTTTTCCAGCAGGGGAGGGTGGCCTTGGGCAAATGATGTATCGGTCCCTAGAAAGGTCACCCCAGGACCCCCGGGATGGAATTTTTTTGTACAGTGCCCAGGCTTCATTTTCTTGGCCGCGCGTTGATCTGGCCCGGCTGCTTCGGCGAGCGTATTCTCGGTGTGTTTGGATTATATTCTTCGAGTTTGTCAAAGTCTGTGGGATTCGTTTCTCTATCTGGGAAAGCTTCATTGGTTTCCATGTCTGCTGCTATCCTATTTCTACGATCCTGGCATGTTTATTTTCCGTTGGAGTTCGAATTTCGTGGAAAAAGTTGTGTTGAATGAGATTATGTTGGCGAAAATGGCACCTCGTGTTTCCTACCTTGTATATTATTATTGTAGATAGAGTGAATTTGAAGAAAATTACTACAAATTATCACGAAACTTCGTTGGAGCAATAAGGACAACAACAATTAACTGTAGAGTAAGTTTCATTGATCTTTATTTAGTATTTCCTAGAAATTTTAGGATGATATTTTTACCCCATACAAACACTGTAATTTTACTGGAACGGTACTGTGGTACTATCACAGAGCCTGGGTTACCTGTGATTTGACTTGATTTGAAGTTATTTCCCGTTTTCTAAGAAAAAAAAAACACAATGGAAAACTTCGTTTTATTTTTTCACCAGAAAAGTTAACTGGGTTACTTTTATTAAAGGAGGTTAAGCCCAATCGCGATCGCAAAATGAATAACACTTCCAACATTTGATAACTTGTTTCCGTCGTCACTACGAAAACTCGTTGTAGAATCAGATGATGACGGCAATTGCGTTTTAAAAGATTCGACGACGCTACGGCAAGGAGAACGTCTAAAAAAAAAACAATAGGTAAGCAATAAGCAAAACAACAACTTTCGCTTTTTTTGTACATTTCTTTGCCGTTTTTTCACGATTACGACGTGGAAATGCCTAATTTCGTGTTTTATGGAGAACGTAAACAAGCAACGACGAATTTTCATTTCGCTCCCTGAACCTGAACATGGTCCTTTAAAATACAAATTCAGGAGGTTTCGCGTACATTTGACAAAGCAAGTAAGTAGGGATAATCGCGATAAAGAGACTGAAAGCACGCAAATTCACTTTTTAAGCGACGTCCTCGTTGCTGTTGTGTCGTTGGAAATAAATTTCCCTAATGACGCTGAGCTACGCGCATCCACCACTGAGTATTAAGAAAGTCTCGTCATAGTAGTTGTCCTCATCTTAGAATCTAAAGGTCTCTATGGTGTGTCGCTTACAGATGATGTTGGTGATGCTGGTGGTAGCAGTTGGTCTGATGTTGACAAAGTCATGCTCAGCGTTCTCTGTTCCTCTTGTAACGCCGTCACCGTTGGACGCTTGTGGAAGTATTGTATCGCAAGTCAATTGTTCAAGTATTCCATCGGAATATAGACACATCACGGGTGCCTGTAACAATCTAAATTATCCATCATGGGGTGCAGCAATGACTCCATTCAGGAGACTGATACCCAAGAGAGAGGTAAGATACAATTGTTTGATAATCAAGAAAACATGAATAATGGCTGTCAGCAGCCCATAACCCGGAGCGAGAGAGCAGCTCGCATACTAGGCCTGTGCAGCTGCGTTTTCACCGACTGGTTTAATTTTAGATACCAGTCTAGAGCATTTTTTTCCTCAAAAGTGGAGTCTCCACTCCGTCTATGAGTGTGATCGAAGTATAAAATATCAAAAAGGAAAACTATAAAACGTGTTTAAAAGGTCAAAGATACCATTTTTCGGTCTTTAGGGTTTTTGACTGGTTTGTGGGACTCTTAATGCGTGCCAAAAATGTTCTAAAAATGAACTGGTTGGTGAAGTCGCTTGCTCCGGGTTATTATGAGGTCCTATGGCTTTGTGCTATCCTTTGTATAGAAGATTTTTACGGTACCTTTTACTCATGCCCGGGCGCCACGCTAAACCGTGTTTAAAACAGTAATAGGTTTGTGTCCACTTGGGCAGAAAGAGCCGGGTTGTTGAAGGGAGGGTTGGGGCCTAGTCTGCTACACAGCCGTTTTTAGTGTCATCACGCAACGCTCACACTAAAAATGGCTGTGTAGCAGACTAGTTGGGGCCAGGAGAGTTACAAATCCCATTCCGACCCAAGCCCAAATCGAGTCGGATCGAGTCGTTCTGGTCGTCTAGTCGTTCTTCTACGGCTTTGATAAATGATTTCATAGATTTGCAAATGCTTAGCACGCCTTGTGCCATTTTCTTCCAGGTTAATATGAATGGGCTCCCAAACGCAAGATCAGTCAGCAGAGAGCTGTTTCCCCAGAATGCACCACCATCTAATCCGGCAGAGGAGTCCCCAGAATCTACTTCGCTTACTGACATGGCAGCCGTGTTTGGCCAGTTCGTAACTCATGATATGACACTGACGTGGCACAAACCAAGTTCTTCCAATTGCCACGACTGCTTTAACCCTGGTACAGAATGCTTCGGAATTGACGTGACGAGTGACGTTATTTTCAGTGCAATAAAGTGCATTCAAATGAAACGCGCAACAAGATGCATAACCGCAAAAGACAACGAAGGAGAGCAAGTTAATATAGCCACGACCTTCATAGACGCTTCGCATATTTACGGCAACAACGATGATGAAGTCAGAATAGCTCGCGCCGAAGATCTGCTAGGTGAACTTTGGCAGGCTGAAAACAATCTTTTGCCACCAGCGCACGACAAAAAGCCTTTCTGTCGCTCACCAAATCCTGGTGCTATGCCATGCTTTTATACAGGCGACTTTCGGCGAAATAACGTCAGTCCAGGTAAAGTTTACTACCCAGCCAGCTGTATGTGTCTAAATTTCCAGCAAGTCTTATTTAGTCTGAAGGCAAGTGTTTGACCTATAAAGAACTAAATGTAACGGCTATATATCAGTCGCTATATACTAAACCTTTTCCAAACTACTACCGACAAAATCGGAAACCGAAGAGCATGTCCCATCACAAATTTCAAAATGGCGATGCGAGATTGGTAGAGTTCATTAGCGCTGTTCAATAAACGACGAGTCTGGGTTCGTGGGGCCCACTATGACCATCTTAGCTTTAATTAACATGCTTCATCTCTCTTAGTTTTAATGAGTTATTTGACCAGTGATGGTAAGTCACTGGCCTAGTCTTATTCATTCCTTGTCTCTTCGACGGGGATATAAAAGAAAACACACTACTCATTGTAATCTGTGAACGAGAACTTAGTACGCAGGTAATATAAGTTACAGTAAAACGGGCGACAAAAGCGTCCAAACATTGCTTGTTTTAAAGCAATGTTGCTGCAAAACGTTCAAACCTTTTAAAACAAATCATGTTGCGAGAATATTACCAAACAAATTCAAACCTGTCTCGCAAAAACAAAACACATCAGGTTGTTGCATTCTATAGACCGCAAACCAAGAGACTGAGGGCTGAATACCCTGCCTTCTGATTGGATAACTGAAATTACGCGGAAGTCACGCCATACATGGTATTTACGTCACTTGCTGTAAAGCAAGTTCTCCTCGGGCCGATAAAACGCGCAACAAACGCAGGTTTTGTTGCAAAAAGAACTACTCTCTACTTTCTGCAACAACTTTTCGTAATCGGCAACAATCTGATTTGTTGCTAGACAGTTTGATTCCAGTTAGTGGTAAGACGTGCAACATCGCTTTTCAACTCGTTTTGCTGCAAGTGTCGCAAGACAATTTGCACATTTTATGTTGTTCGTTTTACTGTACCGTTAGTCTCCAGCGCCTCCTGGCCTGCCTTTCATCGGTCTATTTATATGGAACCCATTCCCGCAGAAGACCTGGCCTCGAGTAAAAGACCATTCTCCATTAGGCAAAACATGATGCTTTGTATTCTGAAATAATGTTCGTTTTAATTTCATCTGATAAAAAGAATCCTTATTAGACTTATGCAGTTTATTGCAAGCGACTTTAGTTACATGGAGTCGATTTGTGACACTGCAACGTTTCTATAAAGAAATCTCAATGTATAATTGCCATTCTCTTGTAGCCTTGAATGTCCTTCATACTATCTGGGTACGAGAACATAATAGGATCGCCAGGAAGTTAAAGGAAATAAACACGGGATGGAACGGAGAGAAAGTCTTCCAAGAAACGCGAAAAATCATCGGTGCTATGATGCAGCACATTACTTACAACGAGTATCTGCCAGCCCTCTTGAGTGAAGAAGTGGTCAGTATGCTTATTGCATTGCTTGATATTTTTCATAGAGGCCCCATTCACGAAGAAGAAGGTAGGGAGGCAGGGGTCTAAACCTCCCGCCTCTTGTAATTCTTTTAAAGGCCTTGCATTTCCAGTTCCGGCCCCTTCTTTCCTGGATTTCTCCCTTTAGCCCCTTTTCGAGTGCAAAATATAAAGCATTGTTGAGTACTTTCCCCCTTTTTATCCGGCTTCTCGCCCTTTTAGTAGTACCACCTCCTGCCCTTTCCTCTCCCGTCTCTCGTACACCTGCAGTGCACCGTGCACCATAAATGGGGACTGGGGGAAGGGGGAATAGTGAGAAAATTAAAGCGCCCTCTTCTTTCGACGCCTGCCACACAGTAGCCTGGGTACCAGTGGTTTATTCTCGCGTGCGGCGATTGAGTTGCGCGGAGATGATTTGGGGTTGGCCGCAGGCCGATACTTCTTCGATCGAAGCTACGAGCGGTACGGCCGCTGTTCGCGAGGGTTACACTATTAATTAAGACTTCACTCCAACCGGAAACCGCGCATGAAAAATGTCTGGCATCCAGGGTACTCAGACAGGCCACCTATTGAACTACCCTTCAACATTCAAAAAAACGTAACTTTTATTATAAAATCAAAACGAATTATAGCGCTTCTGCCTACCTAGATCTAACAAGAAAGAACCCCTCTAGGAAAACATTAGTGAAACTGAGAATAAGCAGTCACAAACTTAGGATTGAGACGGGTAGATACGACAATATACCACGTGACGAAAGGTTATGCATCTCTGCAATTGTAACAGAATTGAAGATGAAACTCACTTTTTATTTGATTGTCCAAGTTTTTCTTCGATAAGAGATATGTTCTTCTCTAAACTAGAACCTAAAATACCGTTTCTACGACTACAATCACATGAGTCCTTATTATCACATCTGATGAATTCTACTGACTATTTTATTAACATCCAATTAATTTCATTTACATCTACTTGCTTTGAATTGAGAGACAAACATATCTCAGGAATAATTTATCCTACTGATGGTTAGAAATAAACAATGATTAATACATTTCAAATTATTTAAAATATTTAATTTACCAGGAATCAATGATTAATTTCAAGTAGCTTTTGCAATACCGTAATACTTTGTTATGGTCATGCAAATAACCGGCTTATTGTTGTTGTTGTTGTTGAACTATATCTATGATGTTGTTTTCTTCAACCAATTAGCGGAAACAATATGATCTTGTACTGGAATCAAATGGTTTCTACGGCGGCTACAATGTATCCGTTGATCCATCCATCGCGAACAGCTTCGCAACGGCAGCTTTAAGATATGGACACAGCGCGGTTGGAAACTTCTACAAACCCTGCATACCCACAGCTGATTTTCATAACCCTGCTCCGCTGTACGCTGAGAACGGTGTTGATGCAATATTACGAGGCCTACTTAATCAACCTGCTAGGGAAGTTGACAGGTATTGTATAGCCTGCGTAGAGGGTGGTGTTAAGGATTGTTATGTCCGGAGTACTTTCCTGGCGGAGGAACCTCGGGCTCCGCCGCCAAAAAACCGCAGAGCTTGCCCACTAATCCTGCTAACTACAGAGGCTGGGCATTATTTTTTCTTTATGCTGAAGTAAACGTACTGTTTTTAGAAGGGTATCTCCGTCAATAGTCTAACTCACGGGGATTAAAACTGAGAGAGGAGAGGCATACCTATGTTCGATTAGAGTGCTGTACGCCTTTAATTTGGGCTGAGATAATTTAAGTTGCTTATACAATGTGTCCCGTCAATGATGTCTTCTTGTGGAAGGAAAAAGATCTTAATCAAATCAGCGTTTTGTGGATTTTATTACTTAAGCCAGGCGCCTTTGACAGACGTCCTCTCTATACTGAACCAGAATTTATTCAAAGCGAAGAAAAATACTTCTAAGGAATACTGAGAGCTTTCACTCAGACAACATCCTCAGGACCATAACAGGTGTTCTCTCGTCAGTACTGATACAACTATTACATCAACTTTCTTTTTCCGGCCACGAAACCTTTGTCCCATGAATGAGGGTGCCCTCCCTCCCCCCTGAATAGAGCCGGGACCATCGCGGCACTTATTGAATTTTTCTACTTTTCTTTGCGGTGCTCTTTTGAGGGTGGCGCTTATGAATGTTCTCATTCGCGAATAACACGCTAATTAATAAATTGATTGTCAACCAAGACAGAATAATGGACCGAGTGAGAGTCGGAAAACGCAAAGTCTATCTAACCCTTTGAATTTCACCAAAGTTAATTTTAGACCAATTAATCGCTTGAAATGAATCGGAAGTTGGTTTTCGCAGAGGTCCGCAAACTTTTAATCAGTGTGGTCCAGAGAGAACTCAACAATCGCCATTACAATATTCTGCATTGTTTTGCCCTGAGGTAGTAGCATGTAAACTTGATGAAGTTTCAAACAATGATTTACAATGTGTGGACGTCCCAGGAAATAAGCTCTAAAAATAACTTGAGTGAAATTCACATATCCCGGCCAACGCCCTAAGATTCTCTCTCTGTTAGATTATTCCCGCTCTCTTGGTCAAGCCAGTCGAACGAATGCTAACATTCTAACAGTCCTATTCAGGATAGCACTAATCCAGAGGACCATATTCAATTTACACTTTCACTGGTTGCCTTTAATTCGAAGGTTCTTCTCATCGGCTGTAAGTCAGAAGCTAAAGCCTGGACCTAACCAGATCGCTGATCTTGTTGCTATAAACATACAGCGTGGAAGGGATCATGGCCTCCCCGCCTTTGGTGATTTCAACAGGCACTTCGACGTCAACAATTTTACAATCCCGGCTGACTTAGAGAACATGCTGAAAGGGTTATATGGCTCGGATTTGAGCAAAGTTGATTTATACGTTGGAGGACTACTTTTGGAAAATCCCACCTATGGCTCACATGTGGGGCCTACCTTCTCTCACATTTTAGCAGAAGGATTCGGGTAAGCTTAGACTATGGGCAGCCCCTCTTTTTGTACGTAGAGTGATTTGCGCTTGAGAAAAGCAAATAAAACAGGCGCGCGTACGACTGGAGCGGAGGGGTGGTGGCGAGGTGACGGAGGTTACAGGAGTGGCGACGTGGCGACAAGATGGCGAGGGTGGGTGACGGGGGTGGAGGGGTGGCGGCGCAAGAAAGAAAGGATGCAAATTGGAGGCTTCTGGCATCAAATCGGCTGCAAATTTCCTTTTCGTAAACATTCTTTGTCATTTTTGAGAGGCTTTGGAAGTTTTTGAGTTTATTGGCAAGTGATCTACCAGCTCATCGCAGAGAGAGGTAATGGACAAATATGAATACCTCAACATATGATCCTCAAATTTGGTTAGATCTTCAGAATAATGATCTTGGCATTAACGTTTGATTCGGAATAGTAATTTCCGGAAGTTTTGGCTCAGTGGTATAGACTAAGCATATGACATTTTCACTGATTTCAGGAATTTAAGAAAAGGTGACCGCTTCTGGTACGAAACAAACGAAAAGGGAGTTGGATTTTCCCTTGTACAGCTGATGGAAATAAGAAACATTAGCTTAGCTAGGATCGTTTGTGACAACAGTGGTATAGGGTATATTCAGCCCAAGGTAATGAGAAAGAAAAACCAGTCGAGAAACAAAAAAGATAGCTGTCACAGTCTTCCAAAAATGGACCTAACCAAATGGAGTGTTAACTCGGTAAGACATTTAGTATCAAGTAAGTGACTTATCCAACAGTTGTCTGTTATACAGTCAGAGAAGAGGTAGAGAGATGCTCGCGATGGGTGATGGGAAGGGGGAAGGTCACTTTTATATATTTATTAGTGAGCGTATGCAAAGACGTTTTTGAGCTATGCACGTGGACAACAAGTGATCTGTATTCATTCCTGGACAGTGGTTTTGCTCCAAATTTTCGACCAAATCGTTTTTATAAGACTAAAGGTATTAAGGAAGCGTTATGGCAGATTAAAAGAAAAAGGAGCTCACTTGCCGTTGACGTGCGTGGCTTAAACACGCCTTTGCTTGAGCTCCTTTCAATGTCCCCTTCATTACGTTACGCTACTTTCTGCGAGTTCTGGTCTGCCACGAATCTAAGCTCGATCAAAAGAGGCCACTAGTGTTGAAAAGGTGAAGGAACCACTAAACTTCAACGATTAACAACCAAGTAGCAAGAATAAGCATAGTCGGTTAGTGCACGGCCCTCTATCCGGGAGTTTTCGAGTCTGACTCCTACAATAGATGTGACCTCAAATCCATGTGGCCTCAAATCCTTGTTTAGACTTTTTTCCTCTCCCTGTACATCTTTAAGTCACTTTTTTTAACTCGTAAAACGGAACACTGATCATAGTGGGGGAGGGGGCGGGGGCAGACTGAGCGAATATTTCTAGTTGCCGACGTACAATAATGGTAGAAGTTGTGGATTGTAAAGTGGCAGCAACTACAACGGTTCGCAGTCCTTATTGGCTCATCCTCAGTTTCATGAAAGTTGGTAAATTTCTTGACACAGCTCCTTTAAACTCCGTCGTAAGTGAACTGCTGAACATCAAATATTCGTTATTTAAAAGAAATAAGGAAAATAAGCGTTAACTGGATTTTTGCGACCAATTGGCCATTTGCACGATGTCGTCTTTTTACTACTAGAACCAGAATTCATTTCGTTTTTTCTTTCATGTTTAAATTTGGTTATCTCAGCGAGTTTAAGGTAACAAAAGCTTTAATTTGCACTAGAAAGCAATACACTGAAGGATTATGGTAGTAGTGGTAAAATGAGGCCATTGAGAAAAAGCCTATCAGTGAGAAACTTAACCAGAATTTGCTTTTGACTTGCAGGTCAATGAAGTCAATGATTTCACAAATGAAGTCAATGATTTCACAAATCCCGAGATTCTTTTAGACGACATTATGCGTAACGACGGTTTGGACGATTGAGAGGTTTGTCTCTTTTACAGATTAGTTAGGCAACCTTTCTGATAACTATTTTATAAATCTTGGTTGTTTGATCCAGTATAACAGTTAACCGCTATTTTCATTCACTTTTCAAAGGGTGTCCCAAGAAAGTGCTGTGAAGCAGAAGCTTTTGGGCACCTCTTTACGTGTCCCTTTCGAAAGGAAATTTGAAATCCCTTAAATAAATTCATTTATTTTGAAATCCCTTAATTAGTTTGGCTACCTGCGGTTGAAGTTTATTTTGACTTAGAGATTGGGAAGTTCCAAGTTTGGCATTTGGGGAGCCGTTTGGTTTGTAACCTCTCTTTAAAAGAGAAAAGAAACTCAGCTTTTTAGCGTCAAGTCGCCTCTTTTTGAGTAAAGAAAACGCAGTCCCTAATGACGCAACAAGTATTTTTTGTAACACAGCACTGAATCGTATTTGACATCAGACAGCTCAGATAACTGCGGCAATTTCCGATTGACGTAGCATCAACAAAGAGGGAGAAAAGAAGAACCGTCCGGTCGAGGACATAAAATATGATAATAATAAATAAACAAAACGAAAAAGGAGGGTTTTTACTTCTTTTTCTTAGATTTTCATAGGATTATTCTCAGCCTCCTGTTCTTCAATCAATATTTTTACCTCTTGTCCGTTATTCGGCTGTTAACCATGCATTCCTCTAATGTTCCAAACTGCATAAAGTTTAGTTCACCGCTAACACAGATTTCGTAACCATTCACCTAGGTGTGTTCAGTCACAGTATACTTAATAAACCACGGCTGAATTGTCTAAACTCATGCTTTTTATGTATATCACCTCAGTTTGTATTGTTGATGGAATAAAGTTTGCAATTGTGTCACCCTGCCGGTGTTAATTTCTCCCGCCTTGACCATGCACTCAGTATATAAGGCAAGCATACACAGGACCTGAACGAAAGTCTAGACCCCAAATGAGATAGCATTTAAAAGACTGAAGACCAAGTTAGGCCATCTCTCTTGGCGACTCTGGTAGAGACTGTTGAAGTCAGCTTTGCTTCATTCTCGCTTTGCCCAACAAAAATAAGCTGACAGGATTCGCTAGTATTACACGGCTCGTTTATTTCGTAAGTTTTGCCAAACTGCAACTTTCAACGAATTAAAAACAGTCGGCATAATCTCCTCATTAAGGCAGGGGGAGTGGGGTGGGGGTGGCTGGGTAATTGGCTCCTGATTAAAGTGAATACACCAATGAGGCTTTTAGACTTGCCCAATCTATAAATTCCATCTTTACTGATTATTTAGTAAGAAGGCTGTACACACTTTTTCGCCCTAGCCTCATTAAGACTTCTCCTTTTCCAATATGGTCGCCATTTTGGTAAAAGAGAGGTGCCTATGGTCTCGTGACCATTTAAACAATGTGAACATGACAGTCCATATAAGGAATATATGCAATCTAATCCCCAGGGCTCTTCCCTTTGAAATGAGAGAACAGATTCTTTCACCAAACATATACACTGTATACCCTGAGATTCCAGAGTGGGCCGCAGTCAGCATGTGATAACGGACCTAGTGCCGGACGACTCACTTTAACAAAAGTGGAAACTCGATATAACGAACCACCACATAACGAAGTCCTCGGTATAACGAACGATTTTCCCTACCCTAGTAACAGTAAAATATATGGAAAATAACCTCGATATAACGAAACCTCGTTATCATAACGAACATATTTTGCCAGTCCCTTGGCTCTTCGTTATATCAGCGAGGTGTCACTGCAATTTCAATTCAAAATCATCTCTTACCCATAACAAAAATGAAGGAGGTGGTTAGATGAAAGTTCCAGAATAATTCATTTCTGCCAAAACCGCGTTCTTTTTTTTAAACCGAATAGTTTCTGAGCAACGTAGTACTTATTTTTACGTGATATGAAGTTTTGGTACTGAATTGTTATTGGTAGTTTAAATGTTAATATTTCAAAGTCATCATTTTGACATTGTTTTCGCTCCTGTTTGCGATGACTTTTGTAGGCAAACAAAATATTAGGTCTTTGGACGAATTTCCTAAAATAACTGATTTTTGCCTCAAATACTGTAGGTTAAATCAGATTTTCTTTTAACTTACATTCTGTTGAAGACTTAATGCTTCTTAGCAAAATTCTTCTATAGATTTTATTAGATCTGATAGTAATGAAATAATCATAATAGAATCCAATTTAATGTTTTTGATGCTACTCCCATATTATGAATTGGATTCTTTTGGTTTGCATGCTTGTTACGCAATCAAAATTATAAACTGAAAATCAACAATTCTTCGGAGACTTGGGACTGTTCATGCTATACCGCATAACTTTTGCGCAGGCGCGTAAACCATATCGGATAGGGCTTCTGTTCGCACATGGCAGAGAAGAGTGATTTCGGCGCTATTTCTGTAGCGGAGTTAGGCTACGCCACGCTGATCTCCAAAGTGTGGAGGTACATATATATCGGATAGGTATATCCCTTACCATATCCAACACTGTTTTGAATGTATTTTTAAGCTATTTTTGAAAACTGTTTTTAACCTGTTTTGTGAAATAGGTTTTAAATAGGGTGAAAAGTGTATTTTTAATGTATTTTTCGACTGCTTTTAAAGGTGTTTTAACCTGTTTAAACGCTATTAAAAGAGAATTTTTAAAGTATTTTAAAATTCTTTTAAAATATATAAAAAATTCCAGGGCTTTTGCAAGAGGCTCAAAACAGGTCTAAAACAGTTTGTAAATACATTATAAATCGGAATTAAAAACAGGATAATTTGCTATACTATTTTAAAACTATTTTAAATGGCAATTTTAAACGTATTTTGAAAAAAACAGGTTTAAAATAGGTACAAAAGTATATTTTTAATATATTTTTCGACTGATTTTAAAGGTGCTTTAATCGTTTAAAACGCTATTAAAATGTTATGCTTCAAAAAATATTTTATGTCTCCTCCCCTGTTTACTGAAACACTAACAATAAACCCCCCTTTACTGCCAACAGCCAAGCTTTGTTTGCTAGACGCCTAACTTAGGAAACAAAGAAAACCGAGACTATGGTCTGGGATTAAAAACACGGCCAAGTTAATGGCCGGTTTTATTCAAATCTGTAAAATCATCTTATCAACGTTAAAATAATTAAATAATGTTTACGAATTTATAGGTCTAGCAAAGGCGAGGGCCAGAAGAAAAAGGCAACTAAACTACAAGAAATACCTTAAGCAAGTAAAAAAGGTGGAAGATTGGGGAGGAGGCTGGTCGATTGCTTGTTCAAAGGATAAGCGGGTCAGCTATCGAAGATTCGGCTTGATGTCAGCTTTCAGACCGAGAGGATTAACAAAAGGTTACACCCTCTTATAAAGGGTCTCCGCGAGATAATGAGATCGAGGCTAAGTAGATTTACTTTGAGTGGCCTTACGATAGGAGCTCGTGATTATTACCCAAAAGTAATTTTACTTTTGGTCTTGTGATTCTCATGCGATCGTAAACCATTGTAAGATAATTCAAAGTTCACATTCGAGAGCCTCTAAGCCTTTGAAGCCGCAATCGACCCCCCCCCCCCCCCCCCCAAATCCATGCATTGAAGAAATTGGAAGGGGAGACATAAAAATTTTTATTTGGTTCCAAATAAACTCATTTAATAGCTGTTTAATCGGTTTCGAAATTTAGTAAAATACTCGTATTTGCAAATACAATAAAAATACTTTGAACATAGTATTAAAATACCACAGAAGAAGAAAAGCAATAGCACGTCAAAAATAGGATGCAAAAATGCAAAACAGTATAAAATTGTAAGAAAATAGCCTTAGAGTTGTCTGAAAACAGTACAAAAATCGGTCGAAAGAGCATAAAAACAGTATGGAAATACAATTTAAATTCATGAAATAAAATGAATACAAAACCGTCGAAAATTACCCCTGAAAAAGCAAGATTTACCTCGGCGAAATTTCTCCACACAGTCCTAGGCTAGGATTTCACGAGAATTATCTCTTAGCCGATTACTTTACGTTGATTTCCCTAAGAATTCTCGGGAAAATCTTATGGAATTTTTTAGAAATGCTCAAATCAATCTTTAGCCTGTGTACAGACCCCCTCCCCTCAATAAAAATCGGAGGGGAGGGGGGGGGGGGGTCTGTAAACAGGCTATCAATCTTCGGCTTTAAAAGGTTATAGCGTTACTGACGTTACCGGTAAATAATAATCTACATACATGTAACTTACATTGTTTATTATATTCACGGCTTTACTCAAATATCATCAGAAGCTTGCAGGCTACGCCTGAAAATTAATTACTGGCTGATAAAGAACAACATAAGAATAACACCATCAAATTTACGCGAGAATGAAAGAGGGCGGTGACGTGTCATCAAGTGACTGAAACAGCGAGGCTGAGCAAGGAATCCTGTAAAAACTTAAATGGCCGTACAGGCGGGAGTATATAAATGTTTACTACCCTTCATTTGTTTCTCATATGGCGTATATTTAAGCGTCTTAGTAACAGGTTATGCATTTAGAGGGGACATTGTATATAATACTCACAAGACTCTTGGAAGACCGCGCGCACCGCCTGAACCAGAACCTTTCAAAGTACATAGCAGTCGCTGAGGAGTCATACCCATTTTTGATTCGTAATAAAAGCAGAAACTTAAAAACTTATGGAATTTCCCGTAACTGCATTAATTGAATAATGGCTAAAATCTAGGCGGAGATTTTCGCAGAGAGCTTGCAGGTAATGAACATTGAGGAACGGGATTGATCTTTTATCCCGGGGGAGGGTACTCCCATACATTACCGATACGGGTATGTGCCACCCAACGGGGTCGTGATTTTAAAGCTCCTGATTTAGAACGGAGTATCCATTTCAGAGGCGTTTTCTAGAACGGGGTATAATATTTCGAACACATCAAAGCTCCAGTTTTGTAAGCAGCCATTTGAAATTATTCAAGGACAGATTGCTTTTAAAAATACGGTTCAATGCGTTAATTAAAACAAGCAAACTGTTGTACTCTTTCACAGTGTTGTACTCTTGTTGCACTCTGTGTTTTAGCGTGCAGGGCGGGCGTATCTTGGCGCGAGCCGCGGGCGCTGACTCCGCCATCTTGGATAAATAGGCGCGTGGAAGTCTGGAAGGGTCCATAATGTATCCGAGGGAGATGGAGACGGGCTCAAAAGAAAGGGACGGTGGAGGAGAAGGAAAATCGTTAACTTACGAGCGTGGTTATGTGCGTGGTGAGAGATTTTGCGTCTTAATTAACCGCATTGTATCCACATGTAAAGGAAACGTACTCCGGATGATTATGAAGAAGCATTTATTTGATGCATAAGTCGAACAAATAAAGAAATATCTTTTTAAAAAAACAGGGCTATTTCAATTTACAAACTTTCTAGAACGGGATATAAAAAACTGGCCAACTTCTAGAACGGGGTATCAATTTTAGGGGAAATTTTGTTTAGAACGGGGTGCCAATTTGGAGTCCCGGGCAGCACATACCCACCCAAAATATACCCAAGTGCCCCCTCGGGGTTTGTAAAGTCGTTCGGGAGTCATTCCATCTGACTTAGGCGCATCAGTTGTTGTCCTTAGGAGTTAATTTCTAAAGATGAAGTTACAAAAAGGAGAAAGAAGATAATGGAAGTAGTCTAACTATCGGTTAGCCTCTTCAGTGTAGGCAATGAAGTGAACCGAGCCAATGAATTAGCTAAGACAGCATGGCAAAGAACTGCTGTGTCTCTAACTCTTTCTTGCTAAAGTTGCGTGACTTCTGGGAAAGAATTCACAAGTTTCGCGTGAATTGTCTTCGAGACGCGACGGATGTAGGCTCCGCCCACTCACTGCTCACGAGATACTTCTCTCCTGCCTGATCCATCAGTTTCTCTCTCATACTTTTGGGGTCTCCACAAATTTTCACTTTGCTTCAAGTTGGAAAATTTCTACGCGAAAATTGAGCAGTAAAATTACTATGAGCTGTTCAATTTTAACGTCCAGCTCGTGAAGGAATCTTCATGTAAGTCTTGACCTCTTTGTAGACTTTGTATCTTTTTCAGAATAATCAAGGTCTCTGTTTTCATCTGAACACACTTCAGGCCAATATCATCACCTTTAAAGTATGTGAAATGGGTTCGAACGAAATGCAGCACTAACAAAATGGAGCAAGAAAGACTGAGCTGTGCTAAATCGCTTTGCTGAACTAAAAGTCGCGTGATTCTGCGTAAATTCCGTTTTATGCATTTCCTTCGTCATTTACCTATCAAGCGTCGTAGTCAAATCCTCAAAGCAACATGATTCTATTTACCCACAACTTTGCCAATCACGATCAATAAAAACACAAGAAGTACGTATCGCATAACACAAAGCTAACATTGTAAAAAGTAGTTTTCCGCGCCAGTTTTTAATTCCTTGCTCAAGGGTAGCGGTTGGTTTTCTCAACCAGTAATCGCCGTGTAGAGGTTTGTTATCAATTGTTTATCTTCTTAGTGTTTAAGGCATTTCAAACAAACTGAACATCAATCTTTGTGAGTAGTATGTCTCTTGGTCGCACTCAATTCTCCGTCCGAAACAGTGAATTATCTCAGGAGTAGCTTATTTGAGAGAGCTGCACCCAGCTACTTATAAACCCCAGCCAATTCATTTCGATTTCATCCAAAGCGATAGTCCTCTCGTTCACATCGGTATTTTCTCTTTGAATTTTGATTTCTTCTTTACGGTTTTATAATTTACTTCAAGTGAAACTGAAGAATTTGCTAACAAGTCGGACTGCCCATGAAGGAAGTCGCGAAGGTTTTGGCGATGGCGTTGTGTCTTGACCTTGCCGTTTAATTAGGTCTCAATTTCTTCTTCTAAACACACAGCACCAACTGTCTTTAAACAGATCTAGATGCAATAGCATGAACTCTAGATGGATGTACTCTAAATTGGTTATTGCTTGTAAATTAAATCGTGTGTGGTTCTGGGAAATCCTTATAGTCAACACAATTCCCCTCTACGGGGAATGCCGAATCTTCCTCAATCATAATCAATTGTTTCTTTTCTTGCAGAATCGCGTTACTTGACTGCTAGGAAGGACCCGCTTTGAGCTTCGTTTTCTCTTACGACTTCCTCCAAGAGTTTAAAGGTTTGTTTTACATTTTTCTACTTTTATTTTTAGCCATTTAGAGCTCCTTTGTTTTGAGTGCCGGAGTTGTTTTTAAGCTGTGTATTCGTGCGATCTCTTGCAAGAGAACTGCAAGAGGATTGGTTTTAAACAGGAAGCTGCAACGCTAGTATTGTTGTTCCACCTGACACTAAGAGAATCAAATCTCCCGATTTTCAAATTGTGTTCATTTCACATGATTTTTAGTTCAAAGATAAAAAGTTATTCATCTTATCTCAACTCCGCGTTTAACCTGAGATCAGGCCCAATTTTAGCGGTTCTCATACATTCTCTTTAACGGCTACCGCTAAAATCTCTTTTCGTTTCGCCTTGCTCGCTTGAATGTAATTTTCAAAGCGAAACGAAAATAGAGCCTGATCTCAGGTTACTCCGCGTTCCACACCTGACACACCTTAGAGACGCGCGTACCTAGTACAGACATTACAACTTCCTATAAACAGGCTTCGTAAATTTGAACAGCTGAAACCGCGGTGCTCCTCTCTTCTTTTTAGTTTTATTATTTAATCATCTGCACTTGGAAAGAGGTTTGTAATTTTACATTACACATTCTTACTAGGTTTTTAATCACAGAGGATAATTTAACCAGACCAGGGCTTCTCTAAAGTCATGTCAGACAGCCACTAATTTCGACGTCATATGACCTCGTTATAAGCTTGCTTTCCGCTTGGTTAGTGTAAAAGACCAAAGGGTGTTTTTTTCTGTTATACAGCAACCAGGCAGCTAGTATCTAGAAGCCAGTATAAAATAAGGTATGATCTTCCATTACTCTGCAGTCATGTCTTCTGAAAACTGGGCGGATCTTTCAGATCTTTAAAAATTGACTCTTAATTAAAGTAAGATAGTTTAATTGTAAAGATAAGAGTAGTTAACAAACTGGACTGTTAACTCGATCTGGTCAGTATAAGACTTTTTGAAGTGAAACAGGGCTGACGCTTTATGTAAATAGAATCATTTGTTTGTAACCCCGGTCTTTTATCGGCACACTGTTACAGCTACGTGTTGTCAGTCAAAGCTAAAATCTATTCCTAATTTTCTTCTCTTTTTTCAATTTCTTTTTGATTTGCTGGGAGATTTAATTTTTCGTTCAGCTTCGAACTTTGTTGAGAGAAGAATCCGATCCACAATATGTGACAGCTTGTTTGAGTCATTTATGATCTGAGTTCGTGACACGATAAAGGCTTTAAAATTAACTTTGTGCAATTGTTACTTTTATAGTCTGATATCCCAAAATACATTACAATATTGCACCTCAATAATAATAAGTAATAAGTACCCTATTTTAAAATAAGGTCAGCATTTGATGTCTTTAAGCAGACTTTAAATAGTTTTTGTATAATCTGCTTTTATAGTCAGAGTGTTGTGTGCCTAAAATACAATTTAAATAGACCTCAAAACATTGTTTAAGTACCCTATTTAAAAGTATTTAAAAATGTGGTCAGTAGTTAAGGTCTTAAAACATTTTTCAAATAGTCTATTTGAACTCTGTTTGTAACTTTGTGAGTGGATGCGTCTCAAAATATATTTTAGATACAACTCAAAACAGTGTTAAAATACCCTATATTTAAAAGTATTTAATTAATACAGTCGCATTTAATCCCTTAAAACATATTTCAAATAGTCTATTTGAACTCTGTTTGTAACAGTGTTAGTGGTTCTATTCCCCAAATACATTTTAAATACCCTATTTTAATCATATTTATTAAACAAAATAGATTTTAAATTGGTGAGAGAGGTTTTCCTTTTGATGAAATGTAATTTAACTACACCTAAGATATATTTCAAACAGGGGCGAAAAGTTAAATTTTTTTGTCAAATAGGATTAAAATACAGGAAAATAGTGTTCAAATACTGAAAATACATTTTAAATACTTTAAAATCAGTTTCAAATTACGTATGGTTTGGTAAGTGTCAATGGTTCTATCAAAGTAAGGATTATCTTCTTCAGGGGCACCCAACGACAATTTTCAGAAAATATCTGTTCGGAAGACGATTTGAGATCTAGAATTTTGGGAACATTTGTTGTAAAAGTTTTTGCTTGCCTGCCCCGCCTAGGATTTTCGAACATCTAAATAATGGTATAATTGCCTATCTTAAACGGATTTTTACCCTAAAAAGGTCACCTAGAATTTTCGGGAGCCTTTTTTCTGGCTGAAATTTTCGAAAAGGTAAGTTTTGATCCCTATAATTTTCGGATCACTAGACTTTCAGCTAGGAAATCCGAACAGATGAAAAATTTTTAGGGGATGAAAATATGCCTATATCTACCGTTTAAATACTAAAATACGTTTAACAATGCTATGTTTAAGTGGTTTGAACTATATTCTCGTTGGGTGCCCCTGCTTATTGATAGTCGCTATTGTGAGCTTCTTGATTGGTTCAAAAACTGTATTTAAAATTAGGCAAAAATCCCATCTTACAACTTCCTGTTTGCGAGAAAGCCACGCTATGCTAATTTTTTCCTGTTTTTCAAAAAAATGTCACGCTATGAAATCACGCTACGGAGACCGCCTCATGAAGCATTGCTTTTGTGTGGAATTATGCATTAACACTGTGTTAGTCCTTAGCTCCAAAACGAGCAAACTCAACCAAGCAGTCTTTAATCAAGGAAAACACAAATCAATTTCAATCACCTTACAAGAACGTCCCCGAAAACGTTTTTACGAGTATGCGATATTATGTCAGCGGTATTGACCACTACTTAATAATATCACATCTCCCTTCTCATGAAAAGAAAACTTATTTACAATAAAGCAATCAAACAATCAGTCAGACAATGACAGTTCAAAGTCCTAAACAACGTTCCGTAAACAAAATCTCGTAGTCGTCCAGGTCTATGAATGACTCTACCAGATCTTGTTTGCATCACAGGTGGTCCTTCCACAGGCAAAGGGGTACTACTAGCTGGCAGGTTTTCTTGGGATTCCAAATCCAACTGTGGCGATGATTCCTTGGTCTTTACCAAGTGTCTTCTATTTCTCCTGAATACAGTTCCTTAGAGATCTACCTCGTAGGGGCGAGGTGCTACTTGTTTGACAACCGATCCCTTTCTCCACAGCTTTTCTTTGTCTGATGGCAGCGGTTTCATGCGCACTGTGTCTCCGGGTTGAAGCTCAGGAAGTTCTTTTTTTCCTTTGTTGTAAAACAGTGCTTGTTTCGTCTTTCTTTCTTTGAGTTTGTCTTCAGTTCCCTCCATGATGTTTGGCTGTAACAAAGTTCCTGCTGTAGGTAACAGTGTCTTTGTGCGTCGTCCAAACAATCTTTGTACTGGTGATGATCCAATACTGGGTGAAGGTGTGCTCCAAAACAGGTCATCTCTTGCTTTATTTAAACAGCTTTCAATACCAAGGTGGCTTGAGTATACTTGCGTTATCATGTGGGGCCTTAGCGCTACAGGTACAATTACTCGATTTCCTTTGAAGAGGATACCATCTTGGATGCTGAGCTCTTCTTTGAAGTCAAAATATCTCTTGATTTCTGATGGGACTTCTTCTTTTGTTTCTCGCGAACCAATCTTGATAATATGTTTCAACTGCTGAAGACCTTCGTCAAGTTCAGTTTTTTTCTTCTGAAATCAACAAGGCGTTCACTCGTGATTGGCAGAAACTCAACCATGCTGATCTCTTCAATGGATTTGATTAGATACTCTTCCTGTTTGACTGATAAAACCTCCGACTTCAACTCTTCTCTACTCGGCTTTTTGGGAAGGAATGCTCGACTGAGTGTATCGGCAATGAATAGTTCCTTTCAGGCTTGTACACTATATTCAAGCTATACCTCTGGAGCTGTAATAACATTCTTTGGAGCCTTTTGGGGGCTGAAAGCAGAGACTTCTTGAAAATGCTCTCTAGCGGCTTGTGATCTGTCTGTACTGTAATTGGTCTACCATAAACGTACTGGTCAAAGCGTGTGCACCCGTGAGCTATGCTGAGCAGCTCTTTCTCTATTTGAGCATAATTTCTTTCAGTACTCGTAAGTGCTCTTGACGAGAATGCTATAAGCTGACCCTCTTGCAGTTTGACAGCACCAAGTCCAGATTCCGATGCATCGCACTGCAGAGTTACTTCTTTACTGGGGTCGAAATACTTCAACACTACTTCCCTCGTGATCAACTGTTTCACTTGCTTCCATGATTTCGCGTGTGTATCGTTCCAGTGCCATTGCACATCTTTGTCTAATAGACGTCTCAACGGTTTCGTCACATCAGACAGGTTAGGCAGAAATTTCGCAAGATACGTAATCATTCCAAGCAGCCTTTGCAGGGCCTTCTTGCCTGAAGGGGTAGCCATTGCTACAATTGCCTCGACTTTACTTGGATCCGGCTTGAGGCCATCAGGGGTCAGTACATGACCGATGTAGGGCACTTCTTGCTTTATCAACTGTAACTTCTTTGGATTCAACTTGATATTCCTCTCACGACATCTCTCCAGGAGGGCAATTAGGTTTCTGTCATGATCCTTAACCGCACTTTCATAAGTGTCACCTTCGCCAACACAGAGTATGTCATCTACAATGTCTTCTATACCTTTAAGACCTTGTAGGCTTTCATGGATTCTTCGCTGGTACTCTTCCTGGGCTGTTTTGATTCCAAACGGTAAGCAAAGCCAACGATAACGGCCAAAAGGTGTATTGAACGTGGTCAAGAGTGACGACGGTTTGTCTAGCTGAACTTGCCAGAATCCATTTTTTGCACCCAAAACTGAGAAGACTTTAGCCTTGCATAGCCTAGTGGCCACGTCTTAAATGGTGGGGAGAGGATAATGGGCTCTCAGCAGGGCTCTGTTTAAATCTTATGGGTCAATACAAATTCTTAACTTCTCTGGCTTGTTGACTAGAACCAAATTAGACACCCAATTTGTAGGTTCTGTAACGGGGGTGATAACTTTCTCTCTGACTAACTTGTCCAGTTCTTCCTTTAAACGGTATCTCAGTGCTACAGGTACTTTTCTAGGGGGGTGGACAACAGGTTTTACAGTTTCGTCACGTTCCATATGGTATGGGCCATCCATGCATTCTAATCCCTCAAAAAACATCACTGTACTCTTTCAAAATTTAATCTCTGGTTAGAACAATGTGGGCAGTTTGAACCTTGTCATTTACTGCGTTCACAGTTTCTGACTCTGAAATGTCACTTGCCATAACCTTGATTAAGTTCAGTTCCTGACATGTCTCAGCACCCAATAGAGGCCTGACATCCTCATCAGTTATAAAAAAATCTGCATCTCTACTCATTTCACCTTTGGCACATTTGAGAGTGCACTTTCCAAGTGGAGTCATAGTGGTTCTATTGTACATCTTGAGTATTGCAGATGTTTTCTTCAAATAGAGATCTTTGGGATCCCCCATAATGCTTGAGAATTCTTTTAGTGATAGCAAATTACAAGTTGCTCCACAGTCCAACTGAAATGTAACATCTTTAGCATTGTTTACTTTGACTGATGTAAACAACTGTTTTGGGTATTTCTTTTCTTCAACAGCACTGACTTGATAAGTTATTACATCAATAGTATACTCTCCCATTTGAATCTTCTTGCACATAATTCAAATTCTGATTGGCATGTAAATTACGACTGGACTGCCTTCCTCCTGTACACTTCGCAGCAAAATGGTTGCTTTTTCCACACTTGTTGCACTGTTGGCCATATGGAGGGCACTTTGATCGTCTGGTACATGTTTCCCGCCACAAAACTTGCAGTCGATCTGTTGAGTACTTCCGGTTTGCTGATTTTTTCTTCTCTTCTTGTTTCTTTGGGAAGAATTTTTCTTTCTTCTTCCCCACTGCATTAACCTCGTGCAAGTTTTGCATTTGTTTCAACTGGCTTTGGGTTGCTTCGGCAGCTCGTGCAATTTCTAGAGCTTTATTCAGCGTCAAATCTGGGACTCGCAGCAAACGCTCTCTCACGTTGTTATCAGCGATTCCAAACACGATGCGGTCACGTATCAATGAATCTTTCAAATCTTGAAATTCACAAGAGTCTGCCATGTTTCGTAGAACTGTGGCATATTTATCAATGGGCTCCCCACTTTCCTGTCCACGCGACAAGAATAAATACCTTCCGTAAATTGTATTATTGCGAGGCTCACAATACTGCTCAAAATGCTCTAGAACTTACCCATTTTGACTTTGTCACTGTCCCACGTGAATGCACACTTCGTCGCCGATCACGGTGAGAAAAGTTGCTACTTGAATGGGGTCTTCCTTTCTGGCTATTCCGATAGCTAGCTCATAGTTATTCCACTTTTGTTTAAATCTTTTCCTATTTTGAGATACATTTCCACTTGAAAGCTGCAGATGATCCGGCGGGTTTAACAGACGCCCGGCCGCCATTTCGGGGCCATTTCACACCACGCGGTTTCGATTTATGCGAACAGCAACGAACCAAGGTTTTCACAAGACAAATATTTCACAAATGCGGTCGGCAAACAGCTTCATCCACTAACTTCTTACACCATGTGTTAGTCCTTAGCTTCAAAACGAGCAAACTCAACCAAACAGTCTTTAATCAGGGAAAACTCAAATCAACTCCAATCAACTTAATACAAGAACGTCCCCGAAAACGTTTTTACGAGAATGCGATATTATGTCAGCGGTATTGACCACTACTTCATAATATCACAAACACCCCCTCATGAAGCAGTATTATGAATATTCCATATAGTTTTCCAGAATTTGGAAACATGTAGATTGTAAAGTTCTGTGGAGTCATTGAAAAATTTCCATAAAATCTAAAGTCGTATTGAAGTTGATTGTAAGAGTGAAAATTAAAAAATTTACACTCGTATAACCCTCAACTTCTATACTACGAAATTTTTCTTGGACAGCTTCTTAAGAGCGTTGTATAATTTACTTATTTAAGACTTAAATGACAATTGTAAAAGTGCCTGATAATTTGCAGACTTCTGTTCTTGACCCTCGGCGTTTTAGATGGCGATGCTATAATTTGAGAACATCGTCAAATCATCAGTGGAATTCAAGGCTTCCATGCGTAAAAAGTGCCTTTGTCGTTGACATGACTTGTTCTTTGACTGAATCTCTTTCTTAGAAATTTAACAATCTCAAAAATAAAGAGGTGATATTTTTTTTCAGTAGTGACTCAGGATTCAGGACTGCTCGGAAAAAAGCCAATTGCAAAGGAGCACTCGGATATTTCCAAGTATTTTCGAGTCCATATTGGAAAAATATCATCTCTTCATTTTATCAACTGAGGTTAACAATTTCCATATCAATCATTCATTTGTGCACTTATGTTAACAAACTGTGGCAAACTTTGTATCAATGTGAAGGTTATAAAATAAGGACTACAAAAAATAGGGATGTTTTCCGACAGATCGTGTTATAACTGGAACCATGACCAACTTGACCAACTTTATATCTCTTGTAAAAGGAATGAAATGAATAAGGGAGGCAAACAAAAACAAAAAACAGAAAGAAACAAGGGAGCCAATCAATCAATTAATCAATCAATTTCCATCCATTTCTCGTGTTGGAGTTGATACGAAAAAAGACTGAATTGAATCAATCATTGGTATGATGAGAATTTGAGGATCTTTTGGGTATTCCAAATAAAATAAAAACTTTAAACCTTAACAACAGGACTGAAAAAAGCCTTTGTAATTTGAATGAGACTCTTGATTGGAATAAATTGTTTCTTGAGTACCCCACGCATTTTGGGGCAACCTACACAGACTACCCTACCAGAGACAGGTGAGCCGCGTGTTTTACATAACCACTTTTTCTCTGGCAAACACCTGGGTATGTTGTGGACGATTGACGTCGACGATTTATTGCATAAATTAATCTGCAAAGAAGGCTATCGCGCAACTAAATACAGCATACTACGAAATGTATGAACGGTGCCGAAACAATTGGCTTCTTCCCCACCCCGGCAAATGTGAGAAAAGTGTGAATGACCAGAAGCCATCCGGATCATATGCCATCGATCTACATTGGTAGAACATTGGTAGCTCTGAAATTAAAATGGCCAAGTCATGCCTGCTAGGGATGACAGTAAATGCAAAACAAACCTGGCTCCCTCTCGCAGCCAGAGTCCTCAAGCTCTTTGGTCAGCAGGTGGTGCCCTGGAGGGACTCTAGGAAAGTGAAAATAATTATATTTTACTTTCTCATGGGTGACCCGCATAACAACAGACATCTGACAGCAACTTAGCCAAATCAGAGCCTTAACCAACTATATCGATGGCCTAGGAGGGAGATTTGAAATGTAAAAAGCGCTTTTTCAGTTTTACCTTTTTTATGTGAGACATGGCTGTGTTCGTTTTTACCACTTTTGTTTTTCCTAGCCATGAACTTTTAAAAAATAAATCTTGAAAAACAACCTGCCATTTAACACGACGACTTCCGTTTCCCGTTTTCAACCATGCTCACAAAGACTCGATTACCACAGTTTGACTGGTAAAATTGAGTCCATTTTCCCAGAGTCTCTCCGGGTGACCGCTCGCTGACGAAAGAGCCCAAGGACTCTGGGTACGAGATTAGCACTTGTTGGAATTAAAAAAGCCTTTGCTAAAAAAAAAAGACCTACTCAAGAGATTAAGATTGCTTCGTAGGAGGGTCCTTCAGGATCCTTACTCCAAGGACATTTTGCCTTCAGTGACTTACATTGTTGGGTTAGTCTCTGGAACGGCTGCAAGGCTCATATAATTATGTAACTTGCCTAAGAACGTGGCATCGGTAAAAGTCCTAGAATGAGTGCAATCATCCACTTTCTTTTCCCATTATAAATATGCCATTTTTATCTGTATTCACATGGCGTATGATGCCAGAGTTCATCTTCATCAACTTGCAGTTTTAGATCGGATGCGTTTATCGACCTCCAAATCAACATGTTGATGTGTTTCTAGAGCAACCTAATAACTGTAGAGGAACAAGTTCATTTTCTGATAATGTGAATAATATTGTGAAATTAAATTTGGCAATAATTTTTCGGCAAAATGAGATTGTGAATCAGTATAAAATAATGTTCTGCAAAGCAAAGCTTGTTAGTTATGTTAATCAGGACATTTTACCAGGAATTTAATTTTCTGAATTAGCCAGATTTAGCACCACTTTTTTAACCAGCTCATAATTTTGTAACAATCGCAGGTTTGAAAACAGATGAGAGCAGACAGCGAAATACTGGTGGCTCTGTGTGAAAAAATATTCCTGGGTTTTTCTGCAAATATTTTTCAGACATGTTTTCTTCTTAACAAAGATGAAGCTGCTGCCACCAATTGGAATGGTCACATGAAGTTGACTTTTAGTTCTGTGCCGTGGTTTTTGTTTCGTTGTGTTTGCAAACTACTTTTCAGTAGCTACATGTACATACATGAGTGCTGATTGAAAGCACTAACATTTTTTTATGTTTGTGTATGCAGATTGCATTATATGTCTCAATATATCAATAAGGTACTAAAACAAACAGAGAGTTCAACTGAAAATAGTAATTTTTCTTTTGCAGGGCATATTTCAGTGTAGAGGGTGCACAGCATATTTTTTTTACTGAAGGCTGCACCAGAAGGTCACGAAACTTGAAGCAACATGTCAAGCTGTGATGTAAAGAGGTATTAGGCTAATTTGATGTTGATTCTGATTTATTTATTGTACATTTAGTTTACACCATTGAACCTGTGTGTCATTATAGCTTGTCATACACATTCACCCACACAACGAAAACAATCCAGCACGAAACAACCAATCAAGAGCCTTGCGCTATCCGGTTTCCTCAATGTGGCATAGTGGTAGCTCAGTGTTCATGCAATGGTCACGCAATGGTCCTGGGAAATGTTCCTGGGCAGTGCTTAATTAGCAATGATTCATGCAGTTGCGAGTAATTGCTGTCCATTGCTGTCAATACTGCGCAGAGCATTGACCTACTTTTGCACAGAGTAATGCCCTGAGCAATGCTTATCACTGTCTTAATCATCAAAATTTCCACTGATTTTCGCCAGTGCTTCAGTCAGTGCTTGTTATTACTATGAGCATTACTTTCACTTTAGCGTAGGTGTTTCAATCTCCTGATTGCGTGGCCTTCTATACTGCTTCAAGTATTGACAAGCAATGACTTTCTACTGCTCCACACAGTCATGTACACAACCTTCTTGCCAAACCTCCCAGCACTGACAAGCATATAATGTTATTTGGGACTAGTCAATTTTTCGGGTGTAACAAAAATCCTTTCTTCCTACCATACTTTAAAAACCCCCTTCCCTACCCCACCTTTGTTTGGTTCTGCAACTTTGATCCACTAGTTGCACTCACTGAAGTATATGCTCAACGACTACATAGGATGCACAAAATAATGCTCACTCCTCACTCACTAGTTTGAAACTTGTTCAAATTCCTTTGTCAGATAGGTAGCAAAATGTGTACACTACTCCAAGCATTTAGATATGATCAGTCATACAATCAACATGGCGACCTATGCAGAGGCAAGATGAAGGAGTGCTACAGTTTTTTTTTAATGTTTTTTTTTATACCTGTTATGAGCAGCATTTGTGTGTTTCATTTAATTGGCAATAAAACTTTGATAAGATGCAAGCTAGGAGCCAGGTGCATGAAACAGGAAGACATTTTGAATTATTTTTTTTTCTGTGTGTGAATGTGGAGAATCGGCTAAGGTGTAGCACAAGAACAAAGATTGACTTGGGAAGGGGTTGTCTAATCAGGGTGGGAGGAAGGGGTTTTTGTTACACCAGGAAAATTAAACGCTCACAAATAACATTATGTGCTTGTCGACGTTTGGTAATGCTTTTCAATTCTAATTAACAGAGGTGTGCGACAGACGTCCATCTTGCCATCCAGACGGGCATGGGCAAACAAATTGGTCATTTGAAACATACACACACAGACAAAAAAATGCCGATGACAATTAGCCGGGTGGACATGGACGGACAATAATGCTGATGGAAATATACAGGAGGGACATGGATGGACATAGGTTATGTATTGGACGGACATGGACAGAGCAGACTGCAAAGTTATGTGGGAGGGTATGGACGGACATGTGAAATGCATGGACAGCTATAGGACGACAAAAATATTAGACAAATCATTTGGACGGACACAGACAGACAGCGCTGAGCATTGCTCACAGTACTCCGACCAAAATTTAGTAAATGCTTGCAATGCTCGAGGCGATGCTTGGCATTGCCTGGCATTGTCTAGCATGCTGATCATTGCCCAGGACCATTGCTTGACCATTTTGGGCAATCCAGCATCATCTTCCATTATTCCCCCAGTGCTTTTTAAAATGTTTATGCCTTTTTTTCCTGGTGCTAGAAAATCATACAAACTCCCATTATGTGCAATTATGTTTGATGACCAAACAGCGCTTATATATTTTTTGCTGTGTTGACCAATCCTTGCAAAAAAGGGTGATGTCTATATATGTTAAAAACAGGCTTACTGCCAGTCGTTTGACCATTCAATCACTCTAGTGCCATCTTATATAACTCTGTGTGATTGAATACATGCTTTCAGTTGCTCAAATATTGATGCTCAGGGTAATTTGCCATACAATGAGTTGAGCCACTGAATTCATCTTTGCATGAGCACTTTACTATTAATTGAGAAAGCAAGTACCTATTATCCTCACTTTGACTTTCAATTTCTCTTACAGAAATGTTAGTATTCGACTGTCTCTTCGTGAACTAGAATGTAATGCTGAGAAGAAGAATGACTTTCTCAAGGCATGGAAACTGATTCAGGAACTGCCACCAACTAATCCGAACTCATTCTGGTCAATAGCATCATACCATGGCATGCCATTCAAAGGCCGTCAAGTTCCACTGCTTGGGGATGAAAGTGAGAAGGACTCCAGTACGTGGGGTGGCTACTGCCAACATGCCAATGTTCTCTTCCCGTTTTGGCACCGACTTTATTGCCTTCGTTTAGAACAGGCACTGCAGTCAGTACTGGAAAGGGGGAAAGAACGAGTGGCATTGCACTACTGGGATGAATCAAGCGAAGAAACCAAGAAGTACGGTCTGCCCGACATAGTCACAGCCGAGTATGTGTACATTGATAAGGAGCTTGTGCCAAATCCCGTGTTCAAATTCAAGCTGCCCATGCCCATCAAAGATGATGTTCCAAACACTGATCCAGATAGCAAGTTTTATGAGAAAGAAGTTGGCTATGACACCTGCAGGTATCCATACTCGGGCATCCGAAGTCCTGATGCTGCTAAGGCGGCCGCTTTAGCTCACAATGACACTATCGATGGGACACAGGCGATACCCCTTTTACAAAAAAACATCATCGGCTGGCTAAATGAGGGTCGTAAGAAAGGAAAATCAGCTTATGTCGGTGTTGCCAAGGAATTTAAAGATTGCCTTGAGACACCAGAGTACAATCCATTCTCAAACACGACATCTGTTCGTTGTGATCCTTCATTTACTTCACTTGAGCAGCCACATAATGATCTACATTTGGCCGTAGGTGGATTCACACAACCGCAAACTAATGAAGATGGAAGCGTTAAACAGGATTCCCAGGGAAACATCATGTGGAAAGGTCCAATTGAAGGAGCAAATGGTGACATGGGTGCAAACGAGGTGGCTTCGTACGACCCAGTTTTCTTCTTGCATCACTGCAACATTGATCGCATGCTTTGGGTCTGGCAGAAGAAGCATAAGAAGACGAATCCGAGCACATTCACCATTGACAACAGTGATGAAGAGGACGAAGGCATCTCGAACAGCGGCCAAGGTGCTACTCCCTACCAGACATGGGGCCAAAAGCTAAACGAGAAAACCATTCTTTACCCGTTTCAAGATGAGTACGGTGTCCCTCGAACATCCAGCGATTGCATCGACATTGTCGATCAGCTTGGTTATGATTACTCCATTGGCTCGCTGGATCAAGAACACTGGCCTGAACCTGAAAAAGTAAAGACCGACGTCTCCCTGCTACGTACGCCAAGCACACGCTGGCAGGATATTTTTGATAAGCTGGAAAAGAAAAGTCCCACTGTCACAGGTCTCCAACGCTTCCGACTGATATTTGACCTTACTCACCTTCCTGCAATGACGGCACCTTTTCCTGATCGTGACAAGTTGAAATATTTTATTCAGGTCAAGGATGTCAACAAGGACAAGATTTCAGGATCTTTCCTTGTGCAAGTGTTCTACAGAGCCACTACTGGAAAGCTCTACTGCCTGGGACAGCGCGGTGTTCTGTCCAGGTGGAACAGAAGCAACTGCGCTAACTGCCAGGGACGCAGGATGGCTGACATCTCCATTCCAATCAGAGGAGGCGACAGTGCTCCGTTTGACCCTCAGAACCGAGAGAACCTTCAGAACCTAGAGGTGCACCTTGTGAGTAAGGACGGGATGACCGGTAAGTACAAAAGAGAGATTAAGCTCCCCGGCAAAGATCTTACTGAACCGGTAGTGCCGTTTGCTGCCAGAAGTGCTCCTGGTGAGCAAAAGCCTTCACTTCGTATCTTCGGGCTTGCATCATGAAGACTAAACTAAGAGTGAAGACATAAAATCCAGCATAAGAGGGAAGCGTGGTTCATTATCAATTTTCAATTATTACTGGCAATTTTTGGACAAAATTATTACCAAGTCAGCATTATGTACAAGTATGTATCATCAGAACGTTTATATTAGGTGCACTTCTAATTTCAAGAAAGTTAAATCCTTGCTACTTTAAAGCATTAGTGCTTGAGGTGCATTATTACTATAAAATTTGCTTCAGTCAATTTAGCATTGGAGACTATTGTTGTCTGCATTGCTTCAAGATCTATGAAAACTGAAAAAACTCTTCCATATTTTTTTTGCTAGCCAACTACAGTAGATGATAGATGATATTAACACGCAGTAAAAGTTTGAATCATTTATGTATTCAGTGTTATACCTGTAGCTTTTTTTTCTTTGAAATTCTACCACCACTGCAGTATCAAACTTTTAGCAAGTGTATAATTAGCATGTAAAGCTTATAAAGTTTGCTGAATAACCAGCTGCACTTTTTGCACTATTTCAATTTTGACAATATTTTTACTAATCTTAGCCTTCATGATATGGAAAACATCAAACCCAGTCTAAGCTTTTAGCCTATTTTAATCATCATAAGCTTTTAGAAACTGGCTTTTTTTATTATTTCTTTTTTATCCATATCTACTTGCTTATTTTGTGTGCTTAAGAGCTTACACTATGTGAGAACAAATTGTGAGTAAAAGTTAAGTAAGAAGATTAACAGTATGATCATAGCGGATTTAGTCACTTTGTTGCAACAATGAACTAATAATAAATCAATAGAAATCGACATTTCTTTTTAGCAGTTTAATCCCTCATAGGTACATATAAACGTATAAAAAAATAATGTTTTTAAAGCATGTTTTTTGTGCATTAGTAGGACAAAAGCTTTCAAGCTCAGCATACTAGCAAACCAGACACATTTATGTATATTCAGTTACTTAGTAGGTTTGTAACACATAATAGCTTAACTGATTACAACATTACTCCATGGGGTCCATGAAGGCACTAGGTTCTAGTACCGGTCTATGGTGACTTTCTGTTCAAAGTGATCTTTGAGTCGATTTCAATTGTGATGCCATCGTTGTAGAGGGTCTATATTGATAGAAGGTGGTAGCAAACTTGAATAGCAAAACTCTTTTGGCAAGCCACAACAATTGTAAGTGCTTGCATGGACTAGTAGGTAGCCTCATGGCCTAATAGATATTTTACAACCTACACATTTAAAAATAAGTAATCAGATTTTTTCAAAACAATTTCAACCCTACTAGAGGAGACTTTTGACAGTGAAGGTAAGGTAGAATCTGTGCCAATCCAAGTGATTCTGTTAGCATGCATTTTTACATATTTTAGTATTCCCGACAATTTCGATGATTTGGCTCATTTTATACGAGTGAATGTTTTATATTCGAGTGTTTGATGATTTGGCTTATTCTGTTTTGTTGAGTTTTCTGATACTTAAAGTTTAAAACTGGGGTTTAATAAGGTGAGCGTGCTTAAGCTCCGAAGAACGTGATCTTAACGTAGGAAACTTATCAACATGTGATGTACCAGGCTGTTCCTAAGCAACGCGTCCCATTCCAAATGTTAGCACCAGTGCACGTGTTTGGAAAGCCCTCACGAGAAGCTTCGTGCGTTCCCAAAGTCTTCCTTTTTGTTGGCTTTACACTGGACATAACGGCGGGCCAACTTAATTATTTCTACCGCAAAAGCCGTAAACAACTTTTGTTCTCTTAACCCGAGCAATTACTTAGGTTGCTCTGGAACCACGAGTGGCACGTAATGCTAGCAACACAGCCTGGTCACCTCTCTTAGCAATAATGGTCCTGTAATTAAGTACTTTAGCTAAGTTACCGGTTTGTAAGAATCATCCTGGCCTATTTGCCAGCAAGAACTGTGGTACTGCTTGAGTTCGCTCTACAGCGAACCAGGAACACTTTAATTAGTTTGTTGAATTACTTTCTTTTTTTAACATGCTGTAACAATAAGCTTTTCACCGTTTGTCATCCGTTCCCGAAATGAGATCACGTTCCGACAAGTTTGAACTGAATTGATAGCAGCTCACGCACGCTACAAGTCAACTATTACAGGTCAGCGAACGAAGACCAGTACGCTCAGTGATTGGTATTGAAACATCTCTCGGTTGGTTTTGCTTTGACTTAGGTTCAGCTAATCGTTAAAGATAGAGTGAAACGTGACACGGTTAGTGAAACGCGGAATCGGCGCTAATCCGTCAAAGGATGCCGAAAGGTTACCGCTTTTTGAATAGAACCTGCTTTTGACCAATCACTATGTAGCTTGTAGCGTCGCGCGTTCTATTAGTAGCGTGGTTTTTAGTGTAGAGTAAGAGAGTGTTAGCTGACGGCCAGGCGGTCAAGACCTATTAAAACCTCAGTTGAAAAGCCAAGACTGGTCTGCCAAGTTTTCCTTCAGAAGTTAATTCCCCCAAAAGAGACAATCCCGAAAAGCCCCGTCACATATTGACAATAAGTTCCGTAACAATTCTATTCAAAACACTGCAGCTTATGCTGGTGTTGGAAGAGTAGTGTGAGAAGGAGTATTCCTCCTGAGCACTCCTTGCAGTCCTAGATGGGATGCTGGTCTGTTACACGGTAAGCTCACCAAGTACAAATGACATCTGGGTGGTGAGAGGCACTGCGAGAGTAAAGTGTCTTGCCCAAGAACAAACCAAATTAGACCGCTTGATGTGCAGTCCAGAGCACCAACCATTTGTGAGAGTTTGAATTAAATTGAATTGAGACCACCGTGTTTCGTCCATTTCCAAAATAACAAATTATAGCTAAATAGCCTGAAGCTAAATGGTCAAAGATTGAAGTCTGATGCATGCAGTGGAAAGAAATTCATTTGGATCCCTTCCCCCACAAATGAACATTCTTCAACAAGATACCGCAGGCACTGCTAGGTTATCTCGTCACATCCATGCAACAAAAGATTCTTGAAACAGCTGAACAAGTCAACAGTGATACAACCACTTTCCTGCACAGCATGAAAATGGAGATTTAGGCAAACTCAGACGCAAACTTAAAGTTTGCGTAAACCTGCGTAAAGTTGGTCATCCAACTTTACGCAAACTTTCCACGGCGCGTAAATGTTTGTAAAGGTAAATTTACGCGCTCGACCCTTAGAGGTTTCTTAAAGCTATCATAAAGTTGTTGTAACAGCTTTACGCTCATTTACGCTACATGTAAAGGTTTAGTAAGGTTGTCATATAATGCTACCTTCCTAACAGGAATTTATTCCCGACACTATTTTTAGTCGTTTGTATGTCCTGACACTAGTTCGCATAGGGTTTTTGATCACTCATTTGGTGTTCGATGTTGGTGTGCGATGTAAACAAGCCAACCACGCAAATTGCTTTTTTTTTGGCTGTGAGAAAGACTTCGTACACGTTTAAAAATGACGCTGAAAAGAAAATTCTGCTAGCAGAGTTCATGCAAAGATATAGCTTGCGACTGTGCGGCAATTTTCGAAAAACGGCATTTCTGTCGCGGCAAACACAATAGCCCTCAATACTCAGTAGTATTGCCTCATTGATTATTAGTCAGTATAACTGTGTTTGATGGTACAGTTTGTTGCAATTTTAACCTCACCAAATTCCAGAAATTATACTGCTACATGAGAAATTTCTGCAATTCGATTGGCTCAGAGCAGTGGTATTTCAGCTTAATTTGAAATACCTTCATGTGAAAATTACAAACCTTTTGTGGGTAGTAGTATAAACAAATAATAGCATGATTTGTACGTGATATTTGGCAAAAATACCACCCGTGATATTTCAAAATTGTCTCAAATTTCACTCGCCTAACGGCTCGTGAAATTACATATAACAATTTTGAAATATAACTCGTGGTATTTATGCCAAATATCACTGCTAATCATGCTATTACCTATACAAATTGAGGTAGTATCATGTTATATTGAGTCGAACCTCCGAACTAACGGCCACCTCTTCCTTAACGGTCACCTCTCTACACGGGCCATTTTTTTTTTTCGGGCGGACGGTCCATACATACATACATACATTCACTCTTCTTTCAACCTGTCTACAATGGCTACTTTCTTCGATGTCCCTAAGGTGGCCGTTGTAGAGAGTTTCAACTGTAATTTGATCAAATTGAAATAATTGGAAAAATAAAGAAAAAATATCGCCACGCAAAAACGGCGAGTTTTACTTAAAGAAAGAACGCATTCACAAATTAAGGACTGTGCAATAATTATCAGGAGGGGGGGCATTACACAAAATTGCTGCCAAGATAGGGGGGGCTCAAAGTAAAATCACTCATTTGACGGAGGGGGGGCCTTAAGTTTTATTCCAAATGTAAATAAAATTAAACGCAATAAAAGATTCTCAATACAGGCATCATGATAGACTGTAACAAATATCAATACGAACAGCTGTTAAACGATTATTGAAAATATTCCATCAAAATGAAAAGAAAATTCACAACTGATCAATTTTAACCCGTCTTCTAATTAATTGAGCTGATCCTATGTCAAGCAAAAATCATGAACCTGTTTTTCAGCTTCTCCCATAAAACAATGAGAATCAAACAGATCTCGTAGACAAGCTTTGTCGGTTTTTGATGTGAATAAAAGTAATGTTTCTTCATCGACTGAATCGATTTGCTGAATTCCATATATATCTGGCTCATAACAAAGTTCAACAGGCTCTCCTCCCAAGGATCTAAATATAATGCAAGCTCTTTTTCGTCTGTTATTTGAAGCGTTCAATCTCCTGTTCTTTGATTTTTTTCTCTGCTCCTTTCTCTTTCTGGCTTCAGAAGTTTTAGATTTTGAGCCAATGTGGTAAGCACCCCGGTACTTAGCAAATGCTTTGTCTAAATCTTCAATCAAGTGATCAACATCCTTCTCGATACTAGATGTTACATAATAACGTTTGTCATTATTGAAGCTGTGATGGCAGCTTAGTCCAGTTTTGAGTTTACCAGTGTTTTCAGAGAAGAGGCTGTCGTCGTGTTTTGATATCTTATCTTTGATGGCTTGAAGCTTAAGCTTGATTTCATTTGCCTCATTTTTACATCTAGTGATATTACTGTCATCATGTGGGAGGGGGGTGCGACGTTATTTTTAACATAACAGAGGGGGGTTAGAACTAATTTTTTTTGTTTTGGAGGGTGGGGTACTGTCTAAGTTTTTGCTAGATAACTCTAGTTTTTCACCTCCCCCCTCCTGATAATTATTGCACAGTCCCTTACTCTGACTATTTTACATTCAACGGAGTACTGGCTTCATTGTTGAATCTCCTTTATCGCTTCCTTATTTTAAGTCCGCGGACTTCAGTCCTGGGAACGGACAATTTATTGAAAGAAAGGGGCCTGGAAAAAATACTTGAAGGGACACCTGGTCAGCGGGCTTGTTCCTTTGCACATGCTCAATCAGGTTAGTTGATTTGGCGTCCATTCATTCTCGTCCCAAGAGCCACTCGGCTTAATTTGTAACCGACCAGATTTGTAATCTGGACGCAACGGAAAATACGAATTTTTTCATTGGCTGAAAGCAATTGAATGCGCAAAGCAAATTAAAAATGTAATCTACTGTGCATAACATTTTACTTCGTGCTCTCTCGACCTGTAAACATAAAATCCGTGTCTGAGTTTCGTTGATTGCGACAATCCTGTTTTGTTTATATGCAATAGCAGTGACGAAGAGAATTGCAGGTAAAGTTTGAGAAGTTTCTACGAAGACAACGAGCCTTGACAAAGAAAGTATTGCCTTCGTTGTGTGCTAAACTTTGCCCCTGTCTCGACCGTCGCATCGCCTGGAAAAACTGAAAGGAGGAGTAATGGTCTTGCTGTTGCTCCTTGCTCGTTAAAAATCAAGCGGTTGATACGGCACTTGTATGGCGTTATTAATTAGTCTAATCAGTTTTTCTAATTCCTCTGGATACTCGTCGGTGCTACAGTAGGAAAGGAAATCAAGCTCCGACTACATCACAGAAATGATATGTTCGTTAAGTTTATTGCAGTGTGCTTTTAATTTATTGTATTTTCTGCTGAAAGAACATCTCCTTTACTGTACTAAGGTCAAGATAATATTTTGTTTATATGCCTTTATTTCATAAGACCACTGATGGCAGTGCACAAAGCCACAACTGAATTGCTTATGAATCATTTTGGGCCGCATGCAAAAAACAATTTTTTAATTGTGTAAATGTGATAAAGCAAATACTTTTTCCAATCTACGTTTTCTTCCACTTAATTAATGCTTAAATCATGCTTAGATAATTCGGAGGCCTTCTTTTAATTTCTATTTTAACAGTAAGAATTGGGCTGTGAAAGAAAAGGCTATGTGGCCGACTTGTTACAAATAATTTGCAAGAAGATATTCTCATCCTAACAGTCCTTACTTGGCTTCCAGTCGTGTGGCATTTAGAAAAAGATAAACAAGGGGCTCTGGGATTATTTACAACTGATGAAAAGTTAACAAAGAAGCAGCTTTTGCACAATTTTTCTTGATAAATAATTATGTTATCTGATCACTACATAGGGTAGCACAATGTTCTCAACCTTTTTGGTTAAGAATTCTAAAATAGAGGAAAACTTAACTGATATAATTTGGCATACATTATGTGAAAACTGGTGTAGATTTTTTGACGATCTTAGGGACAACTGAGGCGTTAATAAATAAAATGATAAATGAACAACAGCCTAGAGTAGTCTATTTTGCATCATACTGGGGTAAGTGCATGGCTGTTCATGATAACAACTGGATTTTGCAGTATGTCACCTTTGATAGGGTAGACAACATTATATCAACAGTAATATCATAGTTTACTCGCCAATCCTAACCACACCTGCTCTCCACCCCTCCCTCACCTTGCACACAGCATTGGCTTACTGTTGAAGCATAGGGCATCTTAGTTTACTTGGTTATTGACAAATAATGATGAGCCAAATTAAAACTTGCTTCCACTGGTCAATGACTCAGTTCTGGTTAAACCTTTTTCCTAGTTGGAGGCCTCATGTTATAACACAAAATAATGAATTTTAAGGGGACTAAAAAATTATAAATTATCAAAACCTTTGAGCAGATATTGTACTTTAACTCTATAAAGCACCACATTCAGTTTCAATACAACTGCAGAGGGTGGGGATTGGGGGTGGGGCACTACCCCCAAAAAATCAGTTCAGATTCACCCCGCAGTATGCTTCTTGCCTTGCCAAATTTTGACCAAACTATGTGATTTTCACTATCCTATTTCAGGCCTGATCCAAAGTTCTATCCCCAATTTCAAACCTTGCAAGTCTTCACTCCAGTCTCAAAACATGATAAGTGCAGCTACCCAAGAAAATGCTTTTGGGTTGTGTATACTCCTTAACGGGGGGATCTCTTAAAGCATACAGTCTATATACAGTGCATATATCACTCTACATTTCACAGTTCAAGATAAGAAAGTACAGCTATATAGCTTATGATAACCCGTTCTAGGCATTCAGATAGTGAAAAGTAGAGCATTAAAGGTAAACCTTTATATCGAGAGAAAACCGTTTACATAAAAACCCATAAAACGGCCATAAATCGGCTCGTGGACCACGCAGGAGAGACGTAACACACATTTTAAGTAAGGTAAGCTGTTTTTTATTGAAATCCTTTCATTTTCGTAGGTTACGAAAACGACAGGTTTTTTTCCCATACAATTGAATGTTACGCAACAATGCCGATGCTCGCCGATGCTCATATTTCGAGCTTGGGCTACCTGTGGTATTACCAAACACGTTCAAACCTGTCTTGCAACAAATCAGGCTGTTGCAAGTTGCGTGAATACTGTCTTCTGATTGGATGACTGAAATTACGCGAAAGTCACGCCATACATGGTATTTACGTCACTTGCTGTAAAACAAGTTTTCCTCGGGCCGCGATAAAACGCGCAACAAACGCAGGTTTTGCTGCAAAAAGAACTACTCTCTACTTTCTGCAACAACTTTTCGCAATTGGCAACAACCTGATTTGTTGGTAGACAGTTTGATCCAATTAGTGGTAAGACGCGCAACATCGCTTTTCTACTCGTTTTCCTGCAAGTGTCGCAAGACAATTTGCACATTTTATGTTGTTCGTTTTACTGTACCGTTAGTCTCCAGCGCCTCCTGGCCTGCCTTTCATGGGTCTATTTATATGGAGCCCATTCCCGCAGAAGACCTGGCCTCGAGTAAAAGACCATTCTCCATTAGGCAAAACATGCTGCTTTGTATTCTGAAATAATGTTCGTTTTAATTTCATCTGATAAAAAGAATCCTTATTAGACTTATGCAGTTTATTGCAAGCGACGTTAGTTTACATGGAGTCGATTTGTGACGACTGCAAGGTTTCTATAAACCAATCTCAATGTGTAATTGCCATTCTCTTGTAGCCTTGAATGTCCTTCATACTATCTGGGTACGAGAACATAATAGGATCGCCAGCAAGTTAAAGCAAATAAAAACGGGATGGAACGGAGAGAAAGTCTTCCAAGAAACGCGAAAAATCATCGGTGCTATGATGCAGCACATTACTTACAACGAGTATCTGCCAGCCCTCTTGAGTGAAGAAGTGGTCAGTATGCTTGTTGCATTGCTTGATATTTTTCATAGAGGCCCCATTCACGAAGAAGAAGGTAGGGAGACAGGGGGTCTAAACCTCCCGCCTCTTGTAATTCTTTTGAAGGCCTTGCATTTCCGGTTCCGGCCCCTCCTTCCCCGGATTCCTCCCTTTAGCCCCTTTTCGAGTGCAAAATATAAAGCATTGTTGAGTACTTTCCCCCTTTTTATCCGGCTTCTCGCCCTTTTAGTAGTACCACCTCCTGCTCTTTCCTTTCCCGCCTCTCGTACACCTCCAGTGCACCGTGCACCATAAATGGGGACTAGGGGAAGGAGGAATAGTGAAAAAATTAAAGCGCCCATTTCTTTCGACGCCTGCCACATAGTAGCCTGGGTACCAGTGGTTTATTCTCGCGTGCGGCGATTGAGTTGCGCGGAGATGATTCGGGGTCGGCCGCAGGCCGATACTTCTTCGATCGAAGCTACGAGCGGTGCGGCCGCTTTTTGCGAGGGTTACACAATTAAGACTTCACCCCAACCGGAAACCGCGCATGAAAAATGTCTGGCACCCAGGGTACTCAGACAGGCCATATATTGAATTACATCTATGATGACGTTGTTTTCTCTAACCAATTAGCGGAAACAATATGATCTTGTACTGGAATCAAATGGTTTCTACGGCGGCTACGATGTATCCGTTGATCCATCCATCGCGAACAGCTTCGCAACGGCAGCTTTAAGATACGGACACAGCGCGGTTGGAAACTTCTACAAACCCAACATACCCACAGCTGATTTTCATAACCCTGCTCCACTGTACGCTGAGGATGGTGTTGATGCAATTTTACGAGGCCTACTTAATCAACCTTCTAGGGAAGTTGACAGGTATTGTATAGCCTGCGTAGAGGGTGGGATTGTTATGTGCGGAGTACTTTCCTGGCGGAGGAACTTCGGGCTCCGCCGCCAAAAATTCGCAGAACGTGCCCGCTAATCCTGCTAGCTACAGAGGCTGGGCATTGTAGAGTTCATTTTTGGTTTAAGGTGAAGTAAACGTACTGTTTTTAGAAGGGTATCTCCGTCAATAGTCTAACTCACGGGGATTAAAACTGAGAGAGGGGAGGCATACCTATGTTCGATTAGAGTGCTGTACGCCTTTGATTTGGGCTGAGATAATTTAAGTTGCTTATACAATGTGTCCCGTCAGTGATGTCTTCTTGTGGAAGGAAAAAGATCTTAATCAAATCAGCGTTTTGTGGATTTTATTACTTAAGGCAGGTGCCTTTGACAGACATCCTCTCTATACTGAACCAGAATTTATTCAAAGCGAAGAAAAATACTTTTAAGGAATACTGAGAGCTTTCACTCAGACAACACTCTCGGGACCATAACAGGTGTTCCCTCATCAGTGCTGATACAATTATTACGTCAACTTTCTTTTTCCGGCCACAAAACCTTTGTCCCATGAATGAGGGTGCCCCCCTGAAAAGAGGGACCATCGCGGCACTTATGAAATTTTTCTACTTTTCTTTGCGGTGCTCTTTTGAGGGTGGCGCTTATGAATGTTCTCATTCGCGAATAACACGCTAATTAATTAATCACGCTAATTAATTAATTAATTAATTAATTAATTAATTGTCAACCAAGACAGAATAATGGACCGAGTGAGAGCCGGAAAACGCAAAGTCTATTTAGCCCTATGAATTTCATCAAAGTTATTTTTAGGCCAATTAATCGCTTGAAATGAATCGGAATTTGGTTTTCGTAGACGTCCGCAAACTTGTAATCAGTGTTGTCAAGAGAGAACTCAACAATCGCCATTTCAATATTCTGCATTGTTTTGCGCTGAGATAGTAGCATGTAAAGTTGATGAAGTTTCAAACAATCATTTACAATGTGTGGACGTCCCAGGAATTCGACTTTCGTTTAATCAGAAGCTCTAAAAATAACTTAAGTGAAATTCACATATCCCGGCCAACGCCCTAAGTTTCTCTCTCTGTTCGATTATTCCCGCTCTCTTGGTCGAGCCAGTCGAACGAATGCTAACTAACATTCTAACAGTCCTATTCAGGATAGCACTAATCCAGAAGACCATATTCAATTTGCACTTTCACTGGTTGCCTTTAATTCGAAGGTTCTTCTCATGGGCTGTAAGTCAGAAGCTAAATCCTGGACCTAACTAGGTCGCTGATCTTGTTGCTATAAACATACAGCGTGGAAGGGATCTTGGCCTCCCCGCCTTTGGTGATTTCAAGAGGCACTTCGACGTTAACAATTTCACAATCCCGGCTGACTTAGAGATAATGCTGAAAGGGTTATATGGCTCAGATTTGAGCAAAGTTGATTTATACGTTGGAGGACTACTTTTGGAAAATCCCACCTATGGCTCACATGTGGGGCCTACCTTCTCTCACATTTTAGCAGAAGGATTCGGGTAAGCTTAGACTATGAACAGCCCCTCTTTTTGTACGTAGAGTGATTTGCGCTTGAGAAAAGCAAATAAAACAGGCGCGCGTACGACTGGAGCGGAGGGGTGGTGGCGAGGTGGCGGAGGTTATGGGAGTGGCGACGTGGCGACAAGATGGCGAGGGTGGGTGACGGGGGTGGAGGGGTGGCGGCGCAAGAAAGAAAGGATGCAAATTGGAGGCTTCTGGCATCAAATCGGCTGCAAATTTCCTTTTCGTAAACATTTTTTGTCATTTTTGAGAGGCTTTGGAAGTTTTTGAGCATAATGGCAAGTGATCTACCAGCTCATCGCAGAGAGAGGCAATGGACAAATATGAATACCTCAACATATGATCCTCAAATTTGGGTAGATCTTCAGAATAATGATCTTGGCATTAACCTAGCCTTTGATCGGGAATATTAATTTCCGGAAGTTTTGGCTCAGTGGTATATAGTAAGACATTTTCACTGATTTCAGGAATTTAAGAAAAGGTGACCGCTTCTGGTACGAAACAAACGAAAAGGGAGTTAGATTTTCCCTTGCACAGCTGATGGAAATAAGAAACGTTAGCTTAGCTAGGATCGTTTGTGACAACAGTGGTATAGGGTATATTCAGCCCGAGGTAATGAGAAAGAAAAACCAGTCGGGAAACAAAAAAGTTAGGTGTGGCAGTCTTCCAGAAATGGACCTAACCAAATGGAGTGATAACTCGGTAAGACATTTATTATCAAGTAAATGACTTATCCAACAGTTGTCTGTTATACAGTCAGAGAAGAGGTAGAGAGATGCTCGCGATGGGTGATGGGAAGGAGGAAGGTCACTTTTATATATTTATTAGTGAGCGTATGCAAAGACGTTTTTGAGCTATGCACGTGAACAACAAGTGGTCTGTATTCATTCCTGGATAGTGGTTTTGCTCCAAATTTTCGACCAAATCGTTTTTATAAGACTAAAGGTACTAAGGAAGCGTTATAGCAGATTAAGGGAAAAAGGAGCTCACTTCCAGTTGACGTACGTGGCTTAAACACGTCTTTGCTTGAGCTCCTTTCAATGTCCCCTTCATTACGTTACGCTACGTTCTGCGAGTTCTGGTCTCCCACGAATCTAAGCTCGATCAAAAGAGGCCACTAGTGTTGAAATGGTGAAGGTACCACTAAACTTCAACGATTAGCAACCAAGTAGCAAGAATAAGCATAGTCGGTTAGTGCACGGCCCTCTATCCGGGAGTTTTCGAGTCTGACTCCTACAATAGATGTGACCTCAAATCCTTGTTTAGACTTTTTCCTCTCCCTGTACATCTTTAAGTCACTTTTTTTAACTCGTAAAACGGAACACTGATCATAGTGGGGGAGGGGGCGGGGGCAGACTGAGCGAATATTTCTAGTTGCCGACGTACAATAATGGTAGAAGTTGTGGATTGTAAAGTGGCAGCAACTACAACGGTTCGCAGTCCTTATTGGCTCATCCTCAGTTTCATGAAAGTTGGTAAATTTCTTGACACAGCTCCTTTAAACTCCGTCGTAAGTGAACTGCTGAATATCAAATATTCGTTATTTAAAAGAAATAAGGAAAATAAGCGTTAACTGGATTTTTGCGACCAATTGGCCATTTGCACGATGTCGTCTTTTTACTACTAGGACCAGAATTCATTTCGTTTTTTCTTTCATGTTTAAATTTGGTTATCTCAGTGAGGTTAAGATAACAAAAGCTTTAATTTGCACTAGAAAGCAATACACTGAAGGATTATGGTAGTAGTGGTAAAATGAGGCCATTGAGAAAAAGCCTATCAGTGAGAAACTTAACGTGAATTTGCTTTTGACTTGCAGGTCAATGAAGTCAATGATTTCACAAATCCCGAGATTCTTTTAGATGACATTATGCGTAGCGACGGTTTGGACGATTGAGAGGTTGGTCTCTTACAGATTAGTTAGGCAACCTTTCTGATAACTATTTTATAAATCTTGGTTGTTCGATCCAGTAAGGGTAATCCGCTATTTTCATTCACTTTTCAAAGGGTGTCCCAAGAAAGTGCTGTGGAGCAGAAGCTTTTGGGCACCTCTTTACTTTTCCCTTTCCGAAGGAAATTTGCGAAGAAATTCATTTGAAATCCCTTAATTAGTAATACCTGCGGGAAGTTTATTTTGACTTAGAGATTGGGAAGTTCCAAGTTTGGCTTTGCTTACCGTCTTGTACCTCTCTTTACAGCTTTTGCCGTCGCCTTTTTAGTAAAGACGCAGTCAAGTGCAACAAGTATTTTGTAACACAGCACTGAATCGTATTTGACATCAGACAGCTCAGATAACTGCGGCAATTTCCGATTGACGTAGCATCAACAAAGAGGGAGAAAAGAAGAACCGTCAGGTCGAGGACATAAAATATAATAATAATAAATAAACAAAACAAAAAAGGAGGGTTTTTACTTCTTTTTCTTAGATTTTCATAGGATTATTCACAGCCTCCTGTACTTCAATCAGTATTTTTACCTCTTGTCCGTTATTCGGCTGTTAACCAATCCTTTAATGTTCCAAACTGCATAAAGTTTAGTTCATTGCTAACACAGATTTCGTAACCATTCACCAAGGTGTGTCACAGTATACTTAATAAACGACGGCTGAATTGTCTAAACTCAAGCTTTTTATGTATATCACCTCAGTTTGCATTGTTGATGGAATAAAGTTTGCAATTGTGTCACCCTGCCGGTGTTAATTTCTCCCGTCTTGGCCATGCACTCAGTATATAAGGCAAGCATGAACGACTGAAAGTATAGACCCCAAATGAGATAGCATGACTGAAGACCAAGTTAGGCTATCTCTCTTGCGACTCTCTTTGCTTACAGTCAAACCAGGTCAAGCGTTCCCGTCGCCAACGAACTAATGAATTCATTCACGGAAAAATGATTTCGTTTGTTGATTCAATAATCCATTCATAAAATGAACAATCCAATAGTCATATTTAGCTTCGATTCCATAATCGAATGTTGATTCGATTACTGTTTTTTGAAAAATTACACTTTCCACAAGTTGACCTCAGAATTTTGTTTTTTCCTCTTTTTTTTCTGAGAGTCGAGTGCTGGCGAGTTCTGAAGTTCAAACCCAAACAAACTGTTACATGTACGCCAGTTTGCTGCCAATAATCAGTGCAACAGACCTAGGCCTGACCTCTTAGAAAACACGACGGTCAAACTGAGGTCAGTGTACGTGCGGTGATTGGTGGATTTCGATCCTCGGCCTTTGTCAGTTTCTTTGCGTTTGCGGTCTGTCTATTCTAGCTGTTATTTTGATTAAAGGCAATGAAAAACGCAATCGTAAACGGCAGGAAAAGGGAAGCAAATACGATTGAACACAACAGACAAGAATAAAGAACAGGTAGATTTTGTTCATAGACCAAATCAACATTTGATTATTGAATGGAGGTACAATTTGACCGTTGGATTATTCATTTTATGAATAGATTATTGAATCAACAAACGAAATCATTTTTCCATTAATGAATTCATTAGTTTGTTAGCGACGAGAACGCTTGACCTGGTTTGACTGTA